>CAUYLG010059001.1:0-50096 GCA_963573385.1 Cacajao melanocephalus
TTCTGAAACTACAGGCAAGTTTATCATTTTAATTACTGCCTAACTAGATATCTAAATCTAACCTAAAAATGTTTTCAGTTATAGGATGCTTTCAGCAAGGTGCAATGTCTCACGCCTGTAATCCCAGCACTTTGGGAGGCCAAGACAGATAGATCACCTGAGGTCAGGAGTTCGAGACCAGCATGGCCAACATGGCAAAACCCTGTCTCTGCTAAAAATACAAAAATTAGCTGGGCATTGTGGTGCATGCCTGTAATCCCAGCTACTTGGGAGGCTGAGGCAGGAGAATCACTTGAATGTGGGAGGTGGAGGTTGCAGTGAGACAAGATCGTGCCATTGCACTCCAGCCTGGGCAACGGAGCAAGATTTTGCCTCAAAAGAAAGAAAAATAAAATAAAATAAAATAAATTATTTACAGGATGCTGTTGTTCTTTGTCTTCCCAGTTTCAGAAAGTTAGATTAAGTCAACATGAGCTGGTGCCCTCTACTAGGTGCTGTAGGGACAGAGGAAAAGCTTCCCTTCTGTCCTCTCTGAAGGTTCCCTGAAATGACTGACAGTGGACAGATTACTAGGAGAAAAAGCATAGAAATGTGTTAATGTAAATAAGCATAGGAGCCACATAAAATAAGAGACTCAAAGAAAGGCCACATAGTTGAAGTTTCCATACCCTTCCCATGGGAAAGAGCAAAATGGGGAGGTAGGTAGGCAATTGTGATTAGTAGTAAGTGATTTCTAGGGGAAATGAATGCACTCAGGAGGTAGACATTATCTTGTAAATAATTCTTGGGAACTGAATGGGACTCGTAAGTTATGGGAAGGTGAGGGGTGGAACTCTGCACTGCTGTGACTAAAGGTTTTGACAACTTTTATTCTCTTCTCTGGTGGTTAAATCTTTCCTGGTTATTTGGAGAAAGCAAGAGAAGATGGAAAATTTTGGGTTCTGAAACAGCTTCTAAGGCATGCTTGTCCAACCTGCAGCTCGTGAGCCACATGCAGTCCAGGATAACTTTGAATGTGGCCCAACACAAATTCGTAAACTTTCTGAAAACAGTATGAGATTTTTTTTTTTGCAATTTTTTTCTGTTTATTTAAGCTCATCAGCTATCGTTAGTGTTCATGCATTTTATATGTGGCCCAAGACAATGCTTCTTCCATTGTGGTCCACGGAAGCCAAAA
This sequence comes from Cacajao melanocephalus, assembly GCA_963573385.1. Lineage (NCBI taxonomy): Eukaryota > Metazoa > Chordata > Mammalia > Primates > Pitheciidae > Cacajao > Cacajao melanocephalus. Next base: position 1,178 of record CAUYLG010059001.1, read on the forward strand.
GATTGGACACCCCTGTTCTGAGGCCTTCCAGTTGCCTTTAATTCAAAATACTCAATGTACCAAAGCACCATAGTTGGGATCCCGTTCTCTGTGCCCCGACGGTGCTATATGTAGGCAATTTACCTTTTCTCTCTTGGGATGTTTTAAGGACTCCGCCTTTATGTGTGAATAGCAGTCATTTTTGTTTTGTAACTTATTTGTTTATCCACTATCTTAGGGGTTATGTTGGTAAATATTGGGAAGAGACAACCAGAACACTGTCAGAGATGGCAGATGGCAATGTTTTTAGCCCTGGGGTCATTTGTTCTGTTACAGACAGGTCAGCCACTTGTCTCATAGGGGAAATTAAAAAGGTCTCCAATCCATTTGGTTTTTCTCTTACTGTCTTAGAGGAATATCTCACTAAAGAATTTTTGCAGCAAAGGAAGGTAACTCACAATATTGTTTTAGTGTATCACCAGCACTGGAATTTACATCCTGAGCAAAAGAACCTAGAATTCCACAAAGCTCTTGGTCCCTGCCCAGGCCTCTTCTGCATCAGTCAGCACACTTCATTTTCACTGCAGATGTGTGTGTGGGGTCAAAGGCCAGGTTCTGGGGAGGGTTAGGCTCTGGTTTTGCTTGGCAGTGGTTTGCCAAGGAAGTTCTGCCTTCCTCAGATTCTCTTCCTTCAGAATGGGGACTTCTGTTCATCACACAATATGCAGGGAATTGATTATATTTGCTTGAGGTTTTTACCTTTTGTTATGACTTATACTTTTTCCTGAGTAGAAATAATTCAGCCATGAGTTCAGGAATTTTCTGGCCAAGCCAGTTCATCCCTCAGTGGTAAAGCAAGCTCCCACAGGCACCCACTTCATCCCACACGTGCCTTGAAATTAAAAGCTCCAACCCCTGGGCTTTGTTTTTTGCTTTGTAGAATTTTCTCTTTTATCATTTCATTGAGTACAACTGAGAAAATGAGGAGGGAATTTTTGAGGCAGGGTGGTTTCAGTCATTGATGCCGTCTGCTCCTGCAGACAGACCTGGTAAGATTTGCCTATGTGGTTCTCATTGAGTACATGCCCTTTTTTTCAGTCCTTGCAATGAAACATACATCTTTTTTTTTCTTTTTTTCTGAGATGGAGTCTTGCTCTTTCGCCAGGCTGAAGTACAGTGGCACGATCTTGGCTCACTGCAACTTCTGTCTCCCGGATTCAAGCAATTCCCCTGCCTCAGCCTCCTGAGTAGCTGGGACTACAAGCACATGCCACCAAGCCCGGCTTTTTTTTTTTTTTGTATTTTAGTAGAGATGGGGTTTCACCATGGCCAGGATGGTCTCGATCTCCTGACCTCATGATCCACCTGCCTCAGCCTCCCAAAGTGCTGGGATTACTGGGGTGTGCCACCGCACCCGGCCAAAACGTACTTATTAAAGAAAAAAAAAGTACCTGTTATTTTATCATCACACACTTTGCTAATTAATTAGTTTCTCTTTCCTCCACACCCCACTGCTCCACATGCAGGTATATATGCACGTACACAACATGTGTGTCTAATGACTAATAAAGAGGTGTATCACACGTGGTAATCTAAGGGACAATGGGCTGGATAACCTCAGGCTCCAAATGGTAGCTACAATATGTCGTGCTTGATAAGCACACCTTTCTTCTTCTGTTAAAATTCAGTTGCCTCTTTTTGACCCAGCACTAACATCACATAAGGGGCTTCTTATTAACACAAAAGAACTTAATTTTCACTGACTTCATATAAGTTTCCAGACTTTTACCAAAAGAGATTCATAAGATTTTCTGGCTAAAGGAAAATAGTGTACATGTGCTGAATTTCTTTGTGTAAAACACCTAAGAGACCAAAAGCCCACACCCCCAAAATCAGTGAGAAAAATAGATGCTTCCGTAGTTCGGACCTCTTGGGTGCTTCAGAACTCCCTGTCTGCCAGGGTGGGTGAGATTAGAGACTCTGGGCCACGAGCTTTCGGAAAAGGGAATAGAGGCCTACTGAGTAAAGCATTAGTTTGTTCCTTTCAGTTTGTATTCTGAAACAAATTTAAAAATCAGAGCTTCAAACAAAATTATTGCGGAATCCTTGGGCAAAGATACTGGGGATTTTTTTTTTTTAACAAGACAGACATGGTTTACAAAAAGTTTCTGAAACAAAAAGTTCTGTCCTGACTATATCTAGGATTCTGTATCCTTCTCTTCTTTATCATAGTGACATCTAGAAATTGAATGAGTATTTTCTTTTGCTTTGATTTTTCCCACTAATTTCTGAAAATCTTAAACTCTTGCCCTAGGAATTCAACTCCTGCAGAAAACTCACTTACTCCTGGCTGATGCTGAACAATTCAGGGTTATTCTTTCTTAGTTCCTCTGCTGAATTTTTCGTGCTAGTGGTTTATGAGATAGCCTGTGTCCCTGGTCACAGCTGTGCCTGTTGTGTGGCTTGGGACTGCTTTATGCTAAACCATCAGAGGCCCTCATATAGGTTGTTATATCTCTTGATGCACCTCGCTCCATAATCGTTAGAACAAGAAATGGCATTATTTGTATGGAATTTAATCTTTTTTGAAAGAGTGATTGTGGGCTGGGCGCGGTGGCTCACGCCTGTAATCCCACTTTGAGAGGCTGAGGCAGGCGGATCACGAGGTCAAGAGATCGAGACCATCCTGACCAACATCGTGAAACCGCATCTCTACTAAAAATACAAAAAATTAGCCGGGTGTGGTGGTGTGTGCTTGTAGTCCCAGCTACTCAGGAGGCTGAGGCACAGGAATTGCTTGAAACCGAATAGCGCCACTGCACCCCAGCCTGGTGATAGAGCGAGACTGTCTCAAAAAAAAAAAAAAAAAAAGAGTGACTGTGATTCGCCTTTGCAGATGATAACCATCTCATTATAACTTTGCACCTGCATTAAAAGACGTCCCTGAGAGTTTGCCTGTAAACATTTGGGTATATTCTTGGGTCAGACATTCTCAGGCTCTGTCTACGAGATAGAGCCCATCTAGTAGACAGAGCCTGGGAGTGCCCCACGTTGCTTGCTGAGTCTCTGAGCAGTCTCCAAAAGCATCATGCGTCTAGGTCAGCTCTGCAGGGGCAACAAGCCGCTTTTCTGTTGGGGAAAGCCACCTTGCAATACAATTTTTAAAAATATCTTATTTTAAAAATAAATACAAGAATGGTGCAGCTCAGATGAGGAGCTGTGGAAATTTCATGTCATCAGCTTTATTTCTACAATATTACAATGATAGTTCTGTCCTAAGAAGCTTGAGACACCGTCATCTTTGTTCTTACGTTGACTGTTTATGTTAGTTGCTTCACCTTTTGGTTTCCTCGTGTGCCCAAAGCTGCTCTCCAGAGAATGTCATCTCAGTTTCCTTATGGCAAGCAGGCTTTTCCCTGAGACAGACCTAGATATTGAATGCCCAGAGCATATTTAGTATGTGCACGAATCCTCTAACTTCCCCTCCCTTCTGTAAAAGAATCTGATATACCAGGATGTTTTTGATTCTTTTATGTGATTTTTCATTTCCTGATTGTGAGAAATTTTTTTTTTCCATTTTCTGTTCATCTATAACTGCTTTGGCTCAGCCCTTTGTCTCCCTAGTTTCTGCTCTGCGGCTAATTTCATGAGAGTTCTGGGTTCCCTGGGTCTGGAAAACTATGTTGCCTCAGGAGACACACTCCGGTTTTCAAGAGAGGTGAAAGAGCTTCAGCAACCTCAGAATGTTCTGGTAGCAGCATCAAAATCATGACCATGCATGAATAAGAGGGGTATTGTCATGTGTGTGCTGATAGAGCCTGGGGACCACTGAATTCTAGCCCCACCTCTGAAGTATGTGCCCTTCAGGGCAGAGCATTTTCTTTAAGTTCCACCCAGCTTCTCTGCAAAGTGGGCCACTTTAGTTTTAGATTTCAGAGACCTCTGTATAAACTAGATTATGGTTTTAGGGTCTTGAGGGAGAAAAAAATATGTAATAAATCTTATTAATACTAGTAGCTTTTGTTTTACCAGCAAGAAATAAGTAATTTGCTCACATTAGGATAAGATAAATCTTTTAATAACTATTTCTCTTTTTTTTTTTTTTTGCGACACTGTGTCGCACTGTCGCCCAGGCTGTAGTGCAGTGGCACGATCTCAGCTCACTGCAATCTCCGCTTCCTGAGTTCAAGCAGTTCTCCTGCCTCAGCCTCGCAAGCAGCTGGGACTATAGGCATGTGCCACCACACCCAGCTAAGTTTTTTGTATTTTTAGTAGAGATTGGGTTTCACCATGTTGGCCAGGATGGTCTTGATCTCCTGACCTCGTGATTCACCCGCCTCAGCCTCTGAAAGTGATAGGATTACAGGTGTGAGCCGTCGTGCCCGGCAGTAATCATTTCTTATAGCACTGACTAGTTTGTAGGTGGGCATCGAATTTCCAATGTGGAAATTTCACTGAAAAAACTATCTCCCAGCAGGGGTATTTATTTTCTAAGCCCCACAACATCATCAAATGGCGAATAAAAGTCAGCATTCTCATATGTATCTGTGTCCTTTGTATGAACCTTATCTGCCCAGTAGTGCCCAGAAATCAAGTGAATATAAACTTAGGCTTTGTTTTTGATTTGCTTTTTATTTTTGGCATTTATAAACTCTCTGAGTCATCCCTGGGAGTGGAGGACACAGCAGTGGGCCAAGCACTTATATGAATATACAGTCAGAGGTTTTATTGTCTTACTTTCTCTAAAAAAACAAGGAAGTTCTGTGAGTCTCATTATGGAAATACTGGAATTGGAGATAGATATTTAACATGCCAACTTTATTATATCTTGGTTTCTACCTAATTTGGTTGTGTTTCAGGATACTACAATCCCCATTCATATGACTTTATAGAATCCATCCTCTTCAGAGAAATGGGTCATTGTGTTTGTGAGCTAAAACATGAATATATGGGCTTGGCATGGTGGCTCACACCTATAATCCCAGCACTTTGGGAGACCAAGGTGGGCTGATCATCTGAGGTCAGGAGTTCAAGACCAGCCTGACCAACATGGAGAAATTCCATCTCTACTAAAAATACAAAATTAGCTGGGTGTGGTGGTCCATGCCTATAGTCCCAGCTACTCAGGAGGCTGAGGCAGGAAAATCGCTTGAATCCAGGAGGTGGAGGTTGTGGTGAGCCGATCATGCCCGTGTATTTCAGCCTGAGTGACAAGAGCAAAACTCCATCTCAAAAAAAAAAAAAAAAAGAAATACATTTTTGTTATATTTGCTCAGTGTCTGTATTTTGCAAACTACTGAAGACAGACAGTAGCCTTGCTGAGTGACTGTTTGAGAAGAGCCGTGTCTTTGTGCTGACCCTCTCTCCTCTGTTTCAGAGGTGGTGGCCCAGTGGTGCACACAGGGGGACTTGCTGGCAGTTGCTGGGATGGAACGGCAGGCCCAGCTTGGAGAGCTTCCCAATGGTCCCCTTCTGAAGAGTGCCATGGTCAAGTTCTACAATGTTCGTGGGGAGCACATCTTCACACTGGACACTCTTGTGCAGGTAAGGATATTCTTAGGAAACAGGTACATTTTCGTCAGTATCTGCTTTCAGGGGTAGCACCACTGTATTACTGTTCTCCAGTTTCTGTTAAATACTGTGAATAGGTTATTATAATTATCATTGACAAATTTTATTTTCATCTTTTTTTTTTTTACAATATAGTTAAGTTGTGGTTTGTAAACCAGGAAAAATGGAGACAGCAGTTTTTGCCTTTTAACCAGAATTCTTTATTCCATTTCCCAGTCAAATGAGCACATAGTGAAGAAGCAGAGAAGGCTAGTGTTTATCATCAGTCTGAAGTAGAAATCAGAAACTTGCAGAAGTGCATCTTCACTTATTCACTTGTAGGAGAGGAAGAATAATCTTCTTCTCTGCTCTTAGTGAATTCTTAGCTGGGACTCCCTGTTACAAAAGACGGATTAACGAGGAAAACAAACAAGTTTCATAACATGTACATCTCCTGAATGCCCAGGAGTTAACCCAAAGAAATGAAGACGTCTCTAGAGCAGCTCAAAAAATTGTCATAGACTACAGGCTTAAATGCTTTGCGGAAACAGAGAAAGAAGAGTGTGGGAAAAGGTCCAGTTTAGAAAAGCCTCCTAAAACAGGTGATGTTAGTTCTGCAGATTTAACCCAATGCCTTCTCTCCCTTTTTTTAATAAAAGTTTCCAGAAATCTACTCATCCTTCTCTTCCTGGTGCAGAAAGAGAGACCCTTACAAATGGAGATTTTCTTTATAGATGTAATTTCTCTTACATAAGGGTGTCTCTCTTTTTTTGAGATGAAGTTTTGCTCTTATTGCCCAGACTGGAGTGCAGTGCACAATCTCGGCTCACTGCAACCTTCGCCTCCTGAGTTCAAGCAATTCTCCTGCCTCAGCCTCCTGAGTAGCTGGGGATTACAGGGGCACGCCACCACACCTTTCTAATTTCTGTAGTTTTTTTTTTTTTTTTTTTTTTTTTTTTTAGTAGAGACAGGATTTCACCATGTTGGCCAGGCTGGTCTCAAATTCCTGACCTCAGGTGATCTACCCATCTTGGGCTGCCAGAGAGCTGGGATTACAGGTGTGAGCCACCACTCCTGGCCTACCCTGTGCCTTTACCGTATGTGTCTCTCAAAATAACCAGCTCAAAATTATCTTTATGCCAAAGAGACAGATTTGTGGTGGCTTATTCTGGTCTCCTACAGTCATATTTGAGGAAGCATGTCCTGAATCCTGTCACACTCTAATTTTATGTTTGTTATACCTGTGATGAACCTTTATATTTTAACTAAATTATTGTTAAGCAATCATTTTAAAACTTAAAAGTCTTTAAGAAAGTATACACGGACGGGCCCCCTATATGTTTGTTTCTGTTTCCTGGAAATCTTTAGGCCACTTGATGTTTGGGTCAGTTATTGTGGAGGGTGAAATTCTCAGCAGGGCATAATAGAGGCATGCCCAGGAGGGAGTTGGCAGTGGAGGTGAAAATGAACAAGCATCTATGTCCTAACATTACTCAGCTCGTCAGAGAGGCAGGTATCCCAGATTTGGGGAAATCTGTAATTAGATGCAGGCATTAAATATTCAAATATAGATTTTCTTCTTTTAATTGTGGTAAAATACATACAACACAGAATTTATCATCTTAACGATTTTTAAGTGTACAGTTTTGTAGTGTTGAATATGTTACATTATTTCACAACCAATCTCCAGCACCTTTTCATCTTGCAGAACTAAAACTCTTCACCTATTAAACAACTACTTCCTGTTTCTCCCTCCCCCTAGTCCATGAGAAGCACCATTTTACTATCTTTTCTATGAGTTTGACCCTACATATGTCATGTAAGTAGAATTATGCAATATGTTGACAAACCAAATTCTGTACAATATTTAAAGAGGTTTATTCTGAGCCAAATATGAGCAACCATGGCCTAGGACATAGTCTCAAGAGGTCCTGAGAATATGCATCTTAAGTAGTCAGGTCACAGCTTGGTTTTGTACATTTTAGGGAGACAGAAGTTACAGGCAAAGACATACATCAGTACTCATGAGGTATCTGTTGGTTCAGCCTGTGGGAAGGTAGGACGTCTTGAAGCAGGTGCACATACATGTCATAGGTGTATTCAGAGATTTTCTGATTGGCAATTGGTTGAAAGAGTTAAGCTTTTCCTAAAGGGTTGAAGCCAGGAGAAACAAGTTCTTGAGTTAAGCTAAGGGGGTTGTGGAAGCCAAGGCTCTTGGCCCCACCCCACCCCCAAGAGGGAGTCTTGCTCTGCCCCAGGCTGGAGTGCAGTGGCGCAATCTCAGCTGACTGCAACCTCTGCCTCCTGGGTTCAAGCAATTCTCCTGCTTCAACCTCCCCAGTAGCTGGGATTACAGGTACACGCCACCATGCCCAGCTAATTTTTTTTTGTTTTGTATTTTTAGTATTTTGGTGTGTGTTTTTTTTGTCGTTTGGGGTTTTTTTTTTTTGTATTTTCACCACATTGGCCAAGCTGATCTCGAACTCCAGACCTCATGATCCACTCACCTCAGCCTCCCAAAGTGCTAGGATTACAGGCACGAGCCACTGTGACCAGCACCAAGATTCTTGTTATGCAGATGAAGCCACTTCAGTAGCAGGCTTCAGAGTGAATAAATGGTAAATGTCTCCTTTCAGACCTTAATAGGTGTCAGACTCTTGGTTAAATGTCTGCTGGATCAGGAAAAGACATAGAAAAGGAAGGAGATTCTCTACAAAATGCAAATCTCCCCCACAAAAGATGGCTTTGCAGGGCCATTTCAAAATATATCGATGAAATGTATCTTTGGGTAAAATACTTTGATTTCCTTTGGGCGTGCTATCTGTTGTATGATGCTATGTCAGAATCAGGTTGGAATTTGGTATCTTATTGCTACAGAGTCTGTTTTGTCAGTCTTACCTCTATTTTAATGTTAATGTTGGTCAGTTGTGCCTGAACCCCAAAGGGATGGGGTGGGGGGCAGTATAAGGAGGCAAGTCCAACCTTCCTTCCTGTCATAGCCTGAACTAGTTTTCTAGACTCCTTTGGGAACCCCTTGGCCAACAGCAGGCCCATTCAGCAGGTTGGGTGGCTTAGAATTTTATTTTTGGTTTACAAGTGTTTATCTTTTTATAACTGGCTTATTTCACTTAGCATAATGTCGTCAAGGTTCATCCATGTTGTACCATGTGTCAGAATTTTCTTTCTTTTTAAGGCTGAATAATGTTTTATTGCATGTGTGACATGGTAAAAAGCCCCTTAAACCTGCATACCTCAACCATACCTCGGCTTTCTGTTGAAACTGCTCTCTATAACCCAAATGTGAATAAGTAATTAAGGACTGTAATTTCCACCCTACCCAGACAATGTGTAAACAAATTCTAATCTTGACTTTTGTGAACCACTTAAGTAACAATCAGAATGTCAAAAGTCCCCTGGCCCTTGGAATGTCTGGAGCCCCTCACCCTCATCTCCGCCCAGGAGGTGATTGACAGAATCTACTAGCCCTCGGAATGTCTGAAGCCCCTCGCCCCCACCCTCGCCCCTCGCCCTCACTCCCGAGGTGGTTGTACAGGTATAAAAGGTCTTGACACCCTCCTTTCGGGGCCATGGGTTGGAGAGACGTGAGTCCTCCGTAGCCGCCGGCAATAAAGACCCTGCAATTTGGCATACTTTTGTCTTGGTGTTGACTTTCTGTGCTCTCTCCATTATAACATATGGATATACAACATTTTGTTTACCAATTGATAGGCATTTGGGTTCCTTCCATCTTTCGGCTGTTGTGAATAATTCTTCTGTGAACATGGGTATACAGATATCTCTTTGAGACTCTGCTTTTCAAGTCTTCTGGATCTGTGCCCAGAAGTGGACTTGCTGGATCATATGGTAATTCTATTTTTAATTTTGTGAGGTACTGCCATTCTGTTTTTTCATGGCAGCTTGTTAACAGAAAGACTAAACTCTGTAAAATATTTTAAAGAGGTTTATTTTGGGCCAGTATGAGTGACCCTGGCCCAGTGAAACAGTCTTGAGAGGTCCTGAGAAAATGCACCCGAAGCAGTTGAATTACAGTTTGGTTTTGTACATTTCAGGGAGGCAAGAGTTACAGGCAGTGACATAAATCAACATGTGGAAGGTATACATACGTTGGCTCAGCCTGAAAATGTGGAATATCTTGAAGCCAGGGGGAGGTAGAGGAGTATACAGGTCTTAGGTAGATTCAGAAAATCTTTAATCTACAATTAGTTAAAGAAGCAAAATTTTGTATAGAATTTAGGAGTCAGCAGAAAGGAATATTTTAAGTTAAAACATTGGTGTGCTGTGTCAGAGTCAGCCACAATATGAGCCATTTATTGAGATTGGTGGCCTTTAGGCATGGCTTAAGGCTTGCCTTGCCTGGCCTTGGGTATTGTTTAGAATTTGCTATCTTGGGCCGGGCGCGGTGGCTCACGCCTATAATCCCAGCACTTTGGGAGGCTGAGGCGGGTGGATCACAAGGTCAAGAGATCGAGACCATCCTGGTCAACATGGTGAAACCCCATCTCTACTGAAAAATAAAAAAAATTAGCTGGGCATGGTGGTGCGCGCCTGTAGTCCCAGCTACTCGGGAGGCTGAGGCAGGAGAATTGCTTGAACCCAGGAGGCGGAGATTGCAGTGAGCCGAGATCGTGCCATTGCACTCCAGCCTGGGTAACATGAGCGAAACTCCGTCTCAAAAAAAAAAAAAAATTTGCTTTTTTGTTGCCATCAAGAGTCTTTTGTCAGCCTTATGATCTCTATTTTTATATTGACTCAGGTCATTTAAGCCTAAACTCCAGAAGGGAGGGAGTTTAATGATGTGCGTCCAACCTCCCTGCCTGTCATGGCTGGGAATTCCGTTTTTAAGGTTTTTCTGGGGTTTCCTTGGCCAAGAGAGGGTCCATTCAGGCGATAGGGGCCTTAGGATTTTAATTTTGGTTTACAAGCTTCACCGTTTTACATTTTCGCTAACATTACACAAGGATTCTAGTTTTTCCACATCCTTGCCCATACTCATTTTTCTGGGACTTTTTTTATTTTAGAGTAACCATCCTCTTGGGTGTTAGGGGATATCTCATTGTGGTTTTGATTTGCATTTCCCTAAGGATTAATGTTGATTAGTGATGTTGTTACATATCTTCTTTGGAAAAATGTCTGTTCAAATCTATTTTTCTTAGGAAGTAGGATTAAACTGTGTCTGTGAGCAGTGTAATATCTTCTTGGGCAAATAAGCATATTTGTTCACTCATTTGTTCAACCATCCAGCAAAGATATTTTGAGGAGCTACTGTGTGGCTGGCACTGAGCTCTGAGTGCTCGTGTTTCCGAGCTGAGCGAGGAAGACATGCTCCACACCCCCGGGAGCTCACTAGCTAGTTAAGGAAGACAGACAAGTAATGACACAGAAATGCTTTTGAAGTAGAACTATTTACCTGGTGCTTTGATAACCTGGAGGAAAAGAGTCTTACACGTGCTCTTTGTGGGTATTTTTCTACCTCTGCCTGATCTCTCTTCTCACTCTGCATTCCTCAGACAATTTCAACCACTCTTACAGCTTTAATTCCAATCTCAATGGAGGTCTGAAGCCTAGGAAAGAGGCCTGTGTAGACCCCCTTGCTTCCTTCACAAACCCGTTAGCCATCTTATAAGCATTGCAAATTCAACATGCCCAAGCCTCAGAACACTCCACCTCACAGATATGCTCCTCTTCCAGGTTGTGGTCCAGCTGCTCAAGCCAGAAGTCACAGTCAGGCTGTCCGCTGAGTCCCAGTGGTGATTTTTACCTCCGAGATATCTTTGTGTCTACATCTTTTTGTCTTCGTTGGCCAACACCTTAGTCCAAGCCACCCTCATCTTACCTGCGGTGTTTGAGCCATGCCTTTCCCTTTCAAACTGTTCTTCACTCTGCAGCCAGTCTTTGTAAAATCACAAGTCAGATCAGTAGCTTCTTACTGCCCTTAGGATAAAGTTCAAAAATTCATTGTGCCTTAACAAGATCACCACAGTCTGGCCCTCCGTCCTCTCTAGAATTAGCTCTTACCACTCCATTCTCCTCTGACCCTGCCAATCTGGACTTTTCTGTTTCTCAGTTTACCAGATGCCTGTTTTCTTCCAAGCTTTGCACCATGCCTGAAACAGATCTTGACTAACGGTACGGTACAGTCTCAGTAAATGCTGATTGAATGAATCAGTGAGCCTTAAGATTATACCTTATTGCTGTGAATTACTTGGTGAGTTACGCAATTTCCAAGGATCTGATAACTTAAAATGGTTTGCCATTCATATTATTTCTTAGTTTCTTTAGCCACTGGCAATCAGAACATGATTTCTTTAAAAAAAGAAAACTAATAATAAATCACTTTTAGAAATAGAATATACTTTGATTATAGCTTAGGTTATGTAAGGGGCAACAACAGAAAGTAAAACTAGAAAAGTGTCTTAGGACCAAATATGTCTTAGTCTGTTTGGGCTGCTGTAAGAACATACCTTAGACTGAATGACTTATGAATGATACAAATTATTTCTCACAGTTCTGGAGGCTGGGAAGTCCGAGATCAACGCACTGGTAGATTCAGTGTCTGGTCTGCTCCATAGATGGCACCTTGTGGCTGTGTCCTCACGTGGTAGAAGGGGTAAAAGCAGGGAGCTGCCTCCCTTTAACCTCTTTTATAAAGGCACTAATCCTATTTGTGAGGGTAGAGGCCTTATGACTTAATCACTTCCCAAAGGCCACCACGATGGGGGCTAGATTTCTACAAGAATTATGACACATTCAGACCATACATAGCACTGGCCAAGGTGTTAAACTTCATTTAGACTTTTGTTTTGTATTTTTATTTTATGAGCAAGGGAGAGGCGAGACAGGACTTTGGGGGGACTGATCTGACAGCAGTGTTGTTATCTCAGTAAGAAGGAATGAGGATGAGAAACCAGAAAAGTGAGAATAGAGTGGAAGAGAGACACAGAGTTCAGAGAGATTATAAGAGATTTGGCTCTTGGAGGACTGGGAGAAGGAGGACGAGGTCAGTACCAGTGAAAGCAGACCTTTTTTTTTTTTTTTTTGGCACAGGATCTTACTCTGTCACCCAGGCTGGAGTGCAGCGGCATGATCTCGGCTCACTGCAACTTCCACCTTCTGGGTTCAAGAGATTCTCCCATCTCCATTTCTCAAGTAGCTGGGACTACAGGGGTGCCACCACACTGGCTAATTTTTGTATTTTTTGGTAGAGACGGGGTTTCATCATGTTGGCCAGGCTGGTCTCGATTTCCTGAACTCAAGTGATTCGCCCACCTCAGCCTTCCAAAGTGCTGGGATTACAGGTCTGAGCCACCATACCCGGCCAAAGACCATCTTAGTTACTGGTTGCAGCCACACGTCTAAGGGTGGAAGGCAGTTGCAGATGTGGGACTGGAACTGAGGCAAGAGATTGGGTTGGAGATAAAAATTTGGAGTTATCCACATGGAAGCCATAGTTGAGAAATGAAATGAATTTAATGCCAAAGGAATAAATAGAAAGAGGGGAAATGAGGAATGGGCCAAGCATAGAACTTTGGATAGTGGAGTGATAGTCTTCATTTATCAAGCAGCAGAAGGAAGGAGATGGAAGAGGAATGTCATAAAGAAGCATTAAGGGAGCCAGGCGAGGTGGCTCACTCCTGGAATCCTAGCACTTTGGGAGGCTGAGGTGGGCAGATTATGAGGTCAGGAGTTCAAGACCAGACTGCCCAACATGGTGAAACCCCATCTCTACTAAAAAATAGAAAAATTAGCTGGTCATGGTGGCTCATGCCTGTAATCCCAGCTACTTGGGAGGCTGAGGTAGGAGAATTGCTTGAACTGGGACCTGGGAGGTGGAGGTTGCAGTGAGCTGAGATTGCGTCACTGCACTCCAGCCTGGGCTACAGAGTGAGACTCCATTTTAAAAAGAAAGAAAGAGAGAGAGAGAGAGAAAGAGAGAAAGAGAGAGAAAGAAAGAAGGAAGGAAGGAAGGAAATAAGGAAGGAAGGAAGGAAGAAAGAAACATTAAGGGAAATATGTCAATCAAGATAACAGTTGAAAGTAGACATGAAAAATTGGATTTGGAGGTTTTAAGTTCAAAGAATGGTCTCAGTAGAATAGTGATGGAAGTCACATGGTAAAAGATTGTTCATTCATTCAGTCAGTCTTTATTGAGCCACCTGTATGCCAAGCATTGTTCTAGGTGCTGGAGATACAGCTGTGACAGCCAAGATAAAGAATGGGCGACCAAGTGGCTAGTGAAGAAGTTGGGGCAGCACAAATAAACTACTGTTTTGACAGGGTTTGAGGGGAAGGCAGAGAGAGGATGATAACTTGAAATGGAGAGGCATGACTGTGTTCATACACAATTAATAAGGCTTTGGGGCAAAAAGAAGAAATAAGCAAGAAAAAGAACAGCAAGGGACAAGAACCCAGTGCAAGTTAGAAGATGTGGGTTTGAGGGCAGTAGGGAGGTTTAATCTGGAAGAGACAGAAAAGAAGGAGAGACTGTAGAAAGAGACAAAGGATTTTTAAGTAAAGGAGGGAGCCAAAGCACATATTACAGCACAACGCCTGTCTTCTCACTGAACCAAAGGCAGGATGAAAAGCACAGGGAACATTTGGCCATGGAGTGGCCATCCATGAGCCATTCAAGATAATAAATTTAGTGTTCATGCCTTCACTGTAACCCTAGAGTCAGTAGTACCAATTGCCTAAAACTAGGAACTGGAACGGTAGTGTAGTAGAAGGGCCAAGAAGTAGAAGGAATCTAGGAAACTGCAAAGGATACTGTGGAATTGGGTCGCCGTGGCCTCGGTGGTTAGATACTTCATCACCTGAGGCTAGGAAGTGTAAAGTCATAAAAAGGCATGTTCAAGAGGAGGTGATAAAAACAAAATGGGAAGTTGTGGTTGGACAGGGACTTTAAATTTTGGAAGTGAAGTCATTCTAAGTGAACCCAGGAAGGAGCTGAAGTAGAACAGAGTTAAGGCCATATGTATAAAGCCAAGGCATCGGCAAAATAAACATAAATATTGGAGTCCCTGTGGATTTGGGATTGAAGGAAGGAGAGATTAACTTGATTCTATTTGTGGCCCCACTGCCAGTGCATTGCCTAGAACATAGTACGTACTTAGTTAACATTTTTTCTGTGGGTTTATGAATGGAGTGGTGTCAACGTAGGCTTTCTTTCATCTCTCTGTTGATTGTTTGAATCTGTAGGCTACGTGGCATTTATAATCAATCTCATGCTGGTTCTTTATAAGGCTTTTATGATTATTAGAATATTTGTGGATTCAAGTGCTGAAACACACTATTGTCCCCAGTTTGTCTGACTTAGGGCCCCCTTCCTGCTGGCATTCTGTTCCCTCAACAGGGAGTGTTCTTCCTGCTGGTTTAGCTCAGGAGATAGATCCTCCTCAGGCCGGCTCAGTCACATTTTCTTTTAAAGCTGCCCAGTGGATTTAGGCTCCCCTCTGTAAACCCTCAGGGTGCTTAACACCTCTGGCATGTATTACACTTTTCTGTCTACTTGGGTTATTTTCCTGAAGTCAGAGGCTTCCTTTTTCTGACCAGTGCCTACACTGTAGGTTCAATGGCCTCCACCATTGCAAAAGTTCTCATCAGCCATCACATGAAACTAACATGGATCCTGAATTAAAATATTTGAGCTCGGAAATAAGAGAAAAGGCCTTGACTGATCTTCCTTTGAAGAAAAATATTTCTACAGTACCTCAGCATTTCAATAAATTATTGATTCTTTTTTTCATTGAGGGTCCATTTCAACCATTGAAAAAGTGCCTCAATAATACAAGGTTAAATAATGATGCCATTAAAAATCAAGTACAATATTAATTATATTTAGCACCAGTTTAACTCTTGTCTAATGATTCTAAAATCACATGTGATCTATGCTGTGCTATTCAAGGAGTCCAAAGGCAGGGACATTTTTATAGCAGAAAGGAAGTTAGGCGATTTATTGGACTGCTTATAAAAAGAACTAAATGCAATTTAGATTGGATAATGTATTTCCAAGTTAATTAGATTGTAGGTTATTGCATACAAAGCCATTGCCTGGGATGAGCTTGCAGCAGCAGCAACAGCTTGAAGATTGATTCTCTTGATTTACTTGTAATAGCAATACTTGTGGCTGGAGCGCTTCTGAGGAAAGTATGCCGTAATTTATTTTCCTTTCTGTCCTACATGTTGTAATGTAAAATTCTGTAACTTATCTCATTAGGTGTTATCTGTGACTCTCTATATATTCTTGCATATCTGAAAATATACTAGGCTTTTAGAGTTAGCACTACTGACTGAAGTTTGTAGGCTTCAGTACTTTAGGCCCAGATTTTTGTTTTGTTTTATGGACTAATGGCATTGAAGGCCAGTGGAGAAGTCACCCTATATTCTGTAAGATTCAGTTGTTGATGTGAGATATTGGGTAAAAAAAGAGAAGGTGGAAAAAGAAGTGGGAATTAAAAAATCAAAGAAGAGATTGCATGTGTGGTCATGGACTTCTGTACTCTTGGTGGTGAATTCTGTAGCAAAAACAGACTTGCATTCTTTGACACAGTAACTCTGCCTGTTCTCCTGGAGTTGCCACTGTTGTGCTTTTCTCATTTTTTCTTGTAAGTAGATGAGAAAGGCTTTTATGAGTGTTGTCTGCTTACAAAATACAAGGATGATTGTGTTCTTTTAAAACTGAAATTTGGTTGACTGAACACTGAACTAGCTTTTAAACTACAGTTTAGTTGGTAGCCAATTATAACTTCATATTCAAAACTGTCTGCAGCTCCAACCAATGTCGAGTTTGATGGTGACCAGTCACCAACTTCATCTGATTTTTTGTCGTTGTTGTTGTTAGACAGAGTTTTGCTCTTGTTGCCCAGGCTAGTGTGCAATGGCACGATCTCGGCTCACTGCAACCTCTGCCTCCCAAGTTCAAGTGATTCTCCTGCCTCAGCCTCCCAAGTAGCTGGGACTACAGGCATGCACAACCACGCCTGGCTAATTTTCTTGTATTTTTAGTAGATACGGGGTTTCACCGTGTTCGTCAGGCTATTCTCAAACTCCTGACCCCAAGTGATCCTCCTGCCTCGGCCTCCCACAGTGTTGGGATTACAGGCGTGAGCCACTGTGCCTGGCTTTTAAAAAATTTTTTATAAACAAAGTCTCACTGTCTCCCAAGCTAGAGTGCAGTGGCATGATCATAGCTCACTGTAGCCTCGACCTCCTGGGCTCAAATGATCCTCCTGCCTCCGCCTGCTAAGTAGCTAGGACCACAGGTGTACACCACCACACCTGGCTAATTTTGAAAACTTTTTTTGTAGAGACAGGGTCTTGCTGTATTGCCCAGGCTGGTCTTGAATTCCTTGCCTCAAGCAATCTTCCTGCCTCAGCCTCCCAAAGTGTGGGATTATAGGCATGAGCCACTGCACCTGGCTCTTCATCTGTTTTAAAGTGAACTATTTTGTACATGTTTATACAAACATAAAACTACTAGGTGCGTTTTCTTTAAGACAGATCCCCCATCCGTTTTAGGGGGAGCTGCAGAAAAAACAAATGAAGGGTGGAGAGGGAGGCTGGAGAGCCTCTGACTGTCCCAGGAATCTGCCTCCTCAGTGGCCGGGTAGCCAGTGTTCAGCCCAAGGCCTCAGCAGGGCCTCAGTCAACCAGAAACTCAGTGCTTGCACCGCCTGTGTTCCCTGTCCAGGACCAGTGTCATTGGTTTTTGTTCCTCCTACGTTTTTCGAAGACTCCAACTCACTGCTATATACAAAAATAGTAATACAGTGAGGAAGCTTTCAATTACAATTAAATAGATTCCTCCTCTCAACCAGGCCTCGGCTCAGACCACCTCCAGGGCAGCCTCCCTGCTGCCTCTCTTCAGAAAGACCCCCTTGCTCTTGCTCTGGCCTTCTGTCAGCACCGTTTTTACTTCATGGAATTTCATTACCTCACATTATCAAGAGGTTCCCGTCACAGATTCTAAGATACAGGTTGAGTACTCCTTATCTGAAATGCTTAGGACCAGAATTGCTTTGGATTTCAGATTTTTTTAAGATATCAGAATATTTGCATTATATCAAGTGAGCATCCCAAATGTGAAAATTCTAAATACTCCAATGAACATTTCCTTTGAGCGTCTTATTGGCACTCCAGAAGTCGGATTTTGGAGCATTTTGGATTTCAGGTTAAGGAGACTTAACCTGTATTTATCTCTCTCCCTGCCATACCAGGATGTAAGCTCCACAAGGGCACGGAAGGTACTTTATTCACTGTCAGTTCCCTTATAACGAGCATGTGTCTGTCCGTTTGTATACATTTAGCAAATATTTATTTAATGACTAACAGCTCAGTAGATTTAAAAAAATGATTGGCTGGATACATGGCATGTCTTGTGTAGTAGCAGAAGGAGAGGTGTCAGAGTAAGGAGCTGGCACTGGGCCTTGATTGACACACTCCCTGGTGGGAGGTGAGGCAGAGCCAGCCCACCCCTGCTCCTTTCCAGGGCTCAGCCTTAGCACTGAGGGGGAGAAGCCAGAGGAGGAACCTGCCCGCCTCCATGGGCCTCTCTCTTCCAGCGCCTGGCCTAGAACACCTTCTCTCCAGCTGAGCAAGGGTTCTCCCTGTTCCCCCAGACTCACGCTCCTTGAAATGCAGCTCAGTTTCTTGCACTTTTGCCTTGGATTTAGACATGCAAAATGTGTGAACCTCCCTATTATGCAAATTAAGATTTGAATGTCATCTGCTTCATAGTTCTAGCCATCAGTTTTAAAAATAGTTATTTTATGTGATTTGAGAAAGAGATTAAGACCACAAACTTACAGGCGAGTTTTTCCCTAGCAGACAGCAGCTGTTCAAACAGAAACAAGAGTCTGGGAGCTTTGAAGAGCTGTGCTGTTCTGCTGCGGCTCAGCCCAGTAGGTGGAGGCTCCCAGGATGGAGAGAGACTCAGCATGGGCGAGATCCGTGGGCCAGCAGACATTGGCTTCATGTTCTGCCTTCACCCGTGAACCTGGAGGACAGAGTGATGGAAAGCAACGATGATGAGGCAGCGAAATCAGGACTAGCATTAGTGAACACCCCGCCCTGTGTCTGTGGCCATGTGCAGTTAGCCTCATTGGACTTTTGTTCTTACCAAAACTACAGAACACTTGTATCAAGAGCTTTATAGGCCGGAATACCAGTAAACAGCCGAGGAAAAATTAACACCAGCAGAATTGTAACTTTTAAAAAGTAAGATGACCTGTTAGAGACTTTCCGTGGACTTACAGGGGCCCTAAGAAGTCATGCCCTGCCGCCTGACCTCTGACCAAACAGTAATCACAGTCGCTCATTTTCCCCAGGCCAGTGATGAGCCAAACTCTTCAGACAAGAGGAGCAGTTCTCATCATCTGTCACTCCTTCCCTGTTTTTCTAGCACAGTCTTAAAACTTATTATGGCAAACGTACCAGCATTTATTTTGCTGCTATATCATCTTACATGGACTATCTGCTACACAAACTAAATTAAATTAAATCAGTATGTCTCCCCCTCCCCCAGAGTAAGCTTTCACTGACGTGGGCAAGTAAATGAGTGCTGCACCCTGATTAATTTAATATAAAATCCTATGCTGGTATTCTTGTCCCACTCTTAGAAGAGGGGATTTCCTGGTCACATTGCCCCAGATAATTATTCCTTTGAGACCCTGCAGGCATCACTTCTCCAAGCTGAATAATTTCAGCCCTTTTGCTCCCAGGTTCTAGTGTTCCGTCCTTTAATCTTTCAAATCTTCTCACTCCTCCTTGGCTGAGAATGAACTCGTCTGAACGAATGTGCTACCTGGTTTGAAATCGCACTGTCCTCCGTCACCTTCCTGATGTGCCACCAACTGTGTTCCGTGTTCATCTAACTATGCTACCTGGCTGTTTACCTGCGGGCTCTTTTCTAACATGATGAATCCCGCAGATCGTTTGTTTATGTGCTGTGTAAACAGCCTGTTTCTCTTCTTGAATATTTGCCTTTTCTGTAGACATGTTCGGTTTGTTTCTGAGTAAAGTAGCCTTGACCAAATGGACTAAGCAGCCATTTGGGCTCATTATTTTATACGTGGTTGACAGATGGTTAAATTTTTCAGTGGGGTATTACGCATTCTTTGGGCCGTGTTATCAGTATGCTGGCACTTCAGAGAGCCAGCACCTTGTAGTAAGCTAAGGACCAGTGGTGGAGTTGGGGATGGATGAGAATCACAGCTCTTGCACCATTTATTGCTGTAACGAGGTACCTAACCCCTCTTAGCCTCTGTTACCTCATGTGTTAGATGAGAATGATGATATCCATGTGGGAGAGTAGAGCGGATACAGCGAATTCAGGTATGTGAGCATTTGATGTGGTTGCCGTTGGAATATAGTTTTTCAGACAAGGTTGTTTTTGTCATGATTGGTGGTAACTATACATATAAAGGTAACAGAACTGATTTTCATCTAGTTGAAGGTCTGTGTGAGTGGTTTAAGTTATTGGTGCAAAGATTCATGAGACACATACTTATGATAATTTTATATGACATATGTCATCAACGGTTATATAGAGATAGTTACTACGAAAAGCAGAACTAGGAGTGGTGGGCAGGGGGCAGAGGATAAATCCAGAGCGTCTGCCTTTCAGATAGTTGGACTAAAGAGGAACGGGAAATTAGAGGGAAGAAGTGTCTGATGTTTCTGTGGCCGGTCAGGTTGTGCTGATTGAAAACTGCTTTTCCAAACAACGTTGTTCAAAAATGGGCAGAGGACATGAACAAATACTTTTCAAAAGAAGCCATACATGCAGCCAACAAGCATACAAAAAATGCTCAACATCACGAACCATTAGAGAAATGCAAATCAAAACCACAATGAGATACTTTCTCACGCCAGTCAGAATGGCCATTATTTAAAAAATCAAAGAATAATAGATGTAGGCATGGTTGCAGAGAAATGGAAATGCTTATACATTGCTAGTGTGAGTGTAAATTAGTTTGTCCATTGTCGAAAACAGTGTGGCAATTCCTCAAAGAATTTAGAACTACCATTTGATCCAGCAATCCCATTACTGGGTATATATACCCAAAGGACTATTTGTTCTACCATAAAGTCACATTCACGCATATGTTCATTGCAGCACTGTTCACAATAGCAAAGACATGGAATCAACCTAAATGCCCATCAGCAATAGACTGGATAAAGAAAATGTGATACATATACACCATGGAATACTATGCAGCCATAAAAAAAGAACAAGATCATGTCCTTTAGAGGGACATGGATAGAGCTGGAGGCCACTAGCCTTAGCACACTAACACAGGAACAAAAAACCAAATACCATATGTTCTCACTTTTAAGTGGGAGCTAAATAACAAGAGTACATGGATACTGGGAGGGGGAACAACTTGAGGGTGAAAGGTGGGAGGAAGGAGAAGATCAGAAAAAACACCTGTTGGGTACTATGCTTATTACCCAGGTGACGAAATTATCTGTACTCCAAATCCCTGTGACACACAGTTTACCTGTATAATAAACCTGCATGTGTACTCCTGAATCTAAAAGTTAAAAACAAAAATAAAACCATTTTTTTGTGACTTGAGCTCTAAATTATGAATATTGAATATTGTCTTAGGGGGCTCAGGGGTAAAGGGACAGGAGCATATCTTTAAGATTAAGCATGATTTTGGTACTAATAGAGCCTCTGTCCTAAGCTGCAGTTTTGGGGGTTGATGATACCAGAGAAATTTTTCTGTGTATTTTTTGTGTGTTGGTTTGCCCTGTCTTCAGCAGTGATTATGTCTTTCTGTAAGTTAATAGGCCCCCTCTATGGGGCCTACCCGCTGTGTTTAATCATCTCATAAAGAGACACATCCTGGAAGTGTCCCAGAAGCCCCTAGACTTGAGTTTTCCAGACCATGGCCAACAAACACGGCCCTCCGCTGGGTGCTGTGGCCATCATCCCACCCTGCAGCTGCCTGGCCTCATTTGACAGAAAGGGAAGATGAATGATCTTCAGCCTTGCATTTTGCTTTGAAGTTGAAACCAGGATTAGCTGACCCTGAAACCTGTGTCTTCATGTTTTCATATGTTCCTTTTATCTTGATGTTTGTCAATAAAGTGTCATGAAAATTCTGTTCTTATCTGTATTTATGTAGAAGATCTGGTAGGCCGGGTGCAGTGGCTCATGCCTGCAATCGTAGCACTTTGGGAGGCCGAGGCGGGTGGATCACAAGGTCAGAAGTTCAAGAAAAGCCTGGCCAATATAGTGAAACTGCATCTCTACTAAAAATAGAAAAATTAGCCAGGTGTGGTTCTGCGTGCCTGTAATCTCAGCTACCCGGGAGGCTGAGGCAGGAGAATTGCTTGAACCTGGAAGGCGAAGGTTGCGGTGAGCCAAGATTGCGCCACTGCACTCCAGCCTGGGCAACGGAGCAAGACTCCATCTCAAAGAAAAAAAAAAAAGATCTGATGTTCCCACTTGGGATCTTTGAAACCCCTCAAGACCTCATTAAATTAGTGCTCCCTCTGTCTGGATCAGAATGAACAAATCTCTTGCTGCTTCTCCATCATGACCCTTTACCTGTCTTTCTTCCTTGGCTGGATAGCACCCCTGAGCTTTGGATTTTTTTTTTTTAATTACAAGAATTTTCTGAAGTGCATATCTGCATTTTGGCCTGTTTTTCAGAGATAGTGATGGCCATGACCCTAGCGAGGCTACCGTAGCAACCGTGTTCTCCTCAATCACCTTTCCAGAGAGCTTTCTTTCCTTGCCCTGTCAGTGCCAAGGGTGGCTGAAAATGCAGTGACTGTGGGTTATAACCTGTGATGGCCCCAGAAGGGCTGTGACTCCATCACCTCCTATAATCCTCACAGAGCCCCCATTTGACTCATAAGAAAAGGGGGAGGCTTTTAGGGGTTAGGGAATAGTCACCAAGTCACACAGCTGGTAAGCCCAAGTCCAGTGTTGATTTGACTCTGGACGGAAGGGAAGGGCCATCCGGTCTACCTCATCACCACCTCCCCAAGCCATGGGAACCACCCCTGGGTAATTTGGGAATCCAAATAACCAGCACTTCGGTAAGGAATATCGGTTACTGCACCACAAGGTAATTGCCTCTGCTAGTAGAAACCTTACTACCCAAGAGCTCAGTAGGGTTTCATGACCCCAAATTAAATGAGATATAATATGGGTGAATGAACTTTACAAAATTATTCCATTGTTTTAATGCTCTGGCCTGGGGTCCTAATTACTTTTGTTTTATTTTTGAGATGAGAATCTCACTAAATTGCCCAGCCTGGTCTTGAACGCCTGGCCTCATGCAGTCCTCCCAACTTGGCCTTCCAAAATGCCAAGATGACAGGCTCATGCCACCATGCCCAACCCTCTAACCAATTTTTAATAAACATACTGAATTTTCATAATAGAGCATCTGACATTCTCTACTGTGCTTTTAAAACCAGTATGCTCAAAACAGCTTAGTTTATTTTGCTCAAGACAAGTGTGCATTATTCCATCTTGCTTCCCACAAGAGCAAAAGTTTACGCATTGTCTTCCCCTCACTACCTGCCAGCGCCCCATCATCTCCATCTGCTGGGGTCATCGGGACTCAAGGCTGTTGATGGCATCAGGACCAGCCCTGTACGTGGTACGTGTGGAGCACCGGGTGTCCAGCCTGCAGCTGCTATGCCAGCAGGCCATCGCCAGCACCTTGCGTGAGGACAAGGACGTCAGCAAGCTGACCCTGCCCCCCCGCCTCTGCTCCTACCTCTCCACTGCCTTCATCCCCACCATCAAGGTAAAGCCCTCCACACCTTCTTCTTCCCCTCCCTACCCTATGCTGGCTCCTCACAGAACCAGGGCAGAGACAGGTGAGGGTACCAGAGAGAGCACACGGGGGGCCACGTGCAGCTGTGCAGGGTCCTGTTACGTGCTGCCAGGTCTGCAGTCTGTCCAAACATCACGGTCCATGTCCACGAGAGATTCATTCTGTGTGGTGGCTATTGTCTTTCTCATAGCAAAGCTGGTATTCCTGGCATGACTTCTGTGTCCCTCTGAAAATCAAAGGAGTGACCGTTTCATCAGCATTTCCTATATGCTAAGCATTGCACCAGTTAATTTTTAGAAATCTGTCTTGTTCAGTCCTGACTTCCTGACAGATGCTGCCATTATTCCCACTTAAGAAAGCAGGAAACAAGTTAGGAGAAGTTAAGTAACTTGCTCCCTAGCTAGTTGAGGGAGAAGTCAGGATCAGACCCAGCTCACTTCTAGGACCTGCTCTCAGCACTGTGCTGAGGAGGGCCACCCCACCCAGCACTCGGAGTCAGCCACCTTTTATACCAGTGAGAACTCTAGAAGGTAGCATGTAGAATGTATCTGCCAGTTGCTGTTCAAGTGTGGGTCCCCCTAACCTTGGGTTTTCCCAAGTGATTCTCTTTTGTATTCTATCTGTCTCTGCTTCTGAGTAGCAGACCCATTTGTTGGTTACTTTTTTCCTGAAACAAAGTTTTCCTAAATCAAAATTTTAGAATCTTTTGGGATTTTAAAAATATTTATTTATTTGTTTATTTATTTATTTTGCTCATGACACAGCACTCAGGAGGTCCTGAGAACATGTGCCCCTTTAAAGTCTAATTTTCTTTTTTCTTTCTTTTCTTTTTTTTTTTTGAGACAGAGTCTCACTCTGTAGCCCAGGCTGGAGTGCAGTGGTGCGATCGTGGCTCACTGCAACCTCTACCTCTGAGGCTCAAGCGATTCTCGTCCCTCAGCCTCCCAAGTAGCTGAGGCTACAGGCGCACCACCACACCCTGCTAATTTTTTGTATTTTGGTAGAGGTGGTGTTTTACCATGTTGCCCATGGTAGTCTTGAGCTCCTGAGCTTAGGAGATCTGCCCACCTTGGCCTCCTAAAGTGCTGGGATTACAGGTGTGAGCCACCACGCCCGGCTGTTTTTTTTTTTTTTCCCCAAGTTGCTTTGTACTATTGGTTCTACACAAGCGGATCTCAACCCTGGTGTGTTATATAGCATCAGAAAACAGGTGCCCAGGGCTGCCCTGTGGATCCTGATTTCATTGTCTGAGGTGGGATCCTGGTTTAGATATGTTTTGAAAGCTCCCAGGAGATTCTCACATGTACCTGCCATTGTAAATCACTGTTCTACACTACATAGTTAGCCTGTCCCCAGGGTCCCAGCTGTGCTCTCTGGAACAGTGGTGTTTTTAGTTGACCTGCTCTCTCCCTCCCTCTCTGCCTCTCTGGAGTCCCAGCTCTTCCTTTTCTTCCCGTATCCTCCAGCCCCCAATTCCAGATCCTAACAACATGAGAGACTTTGTCAGCTACCCGTCAGCCGGCAATGAGCGTCTCCACTGCACCATGAAGCGCACAGAGGACGACCCGGAGGTGGGTGGCCCGTGCTACACACTCTACCTGGAGTACCTGGGCGGGCTCGTGCCCATCCTCAAAGGGCGGCGTGTCAGCAAGCTGCGGCCAGAGTTCGTGATCATGGACCCGCGGACAGATAGCAAACCAGGTGGGCCCCTTGCCCGAGGGACTGGGACCTTAGTCTTCTGTGGTCATGGGCTGTTAGGCCTTACACCCCATGCAAAGAGAATGCCTGCTAATGGAATGTGAGCCTGTGGTGGCTAGTGTGGAACATCCTTGAAGCTACATTTCCAAAATCCCACTGAAATGAACAGTTCTCTAAAGGTACTTTTTGACAGGTTTTTAATCATATTCCGTGAGCAGTGGATAGCTGGGGCTGTGGGTAGAGGAACCATCGGCTATCAGGCAACAGGAAGCTGGCATAGGCCTTCTAGGAGTGAAGGTTTCCTCTTCACAGTTACTGAGTGATCATCGAGTGCCTTTATGTAATATTGAGGCAACTTGAAAATAATAACAAGATACAGTCCCTGCCCTCCTAGAGTGGATGATAAAATTAAAATCTTCAAACCTTCAGCCTCCTGCCCCTCCCTAATCCACTGTTAACTGCCTTTAGTTGATTGCTAATGACGATCACCCTGTCCTTCTAAAAACCTTTCCCTACGCTGATTTTCATTGCTCAGTTAATGTATTCAAGATGCTCCCTGCTCACTTCTCTGGGATCCTAGACCATAAGCCTCAGAGGGAAGGGACTGTTCTGTGTGTGTGTGTGTGTGTGTGTGTGTGTGTGTGTGTATGTGTGTGTGTTTGTGTGTGTGTGTGTGTGTGTATGTGTGTGTGTGTGTATGTGTGTGTGTATATGTGTGTGTGTGTGTGTGTGTGTGTGCCGCTTGGTGCTAGCCTAGTGTCCGTGCACCCATCAGTCACTGCTGGCTCGGTCTGCCACCTCCCTGTGAAACTTTGCCCGTCACCTACTGCAGAATGAGCCGCACACTTACTCACTGTGCTCCAGACTCTGCCCCACTGAGTTCTGTGGGGAGAGAGAACTGAGTCGTCTTTGTGCCCCCAGTGGAATTGGATTTCTTTTCATTAGTTCGTGCTTCCTCTCGCCACTTCCTTGCTCCAGTTCACTCCCCTGCCCATTAGTCTAGGCCCTGTCTCTCATTACAGCCTGGAACTAGTGTGACATGTGGCCCGACCAGTCATCCCAAGTCACAGTGTGGTGGGCTTGCTCACTCTCAACCTATACTCAGTGCTGTACACAGGTGCCCCCGCCTCTGCCTGGCAGCCTTTATTTACTCAGCATCTGCAGTGACACTACTACCCACGCTACTGTGAGAAATTGAAAACAGGAACACTACTTGTCAATATTAGCTATTAGTCCTGTCTTTTGACTCTTGTGACAAGCTAGTACCAAGAGCAAAGAAAGCAACTAGCATAATTGGGGTTGGTAGGGAGGCAGACTGAAAGGAGGGAGAGGACAGATTTAGGAGGAGGGAAGGTGCAGCGGGAAAAACAGGAGACAGAGAATCAGATGTTCACATGGGAGGAAAACGTGGTTTCAGGGTAAAGGAGAAGGGCCACTGATGGTTAGAGATGGCTGGGGTGGAGGCCGTGGGGCAGGCCCTGAGCCCAGGTTTGCAGCAGGTGTTCTCACGATGTCTAAGGTTCCTCCCCTGGGTACAATTTTATAAAATCTATGTTGAGATTAAATGTTGACGATAACTTAGGTGAAGAGCTTGTTTATTTCCCCGTGCATGCATAAATCCTTCACTGAAGAAGAGGGCAGTGCAGGAAGCTGTGCTGTGGAGTACCCAAAGACGAAGCCTGCCTGAAGCCTGACCCAGCTTCCCCAAATGCCTTCCTCCTTCCTTTTCGTGTTTATCAGCTCGTATCAAACACAGACGCCCTCAGTTGCCCACAGTCCTTTGGGGGAATAAGATGTTGTATTTTTATAATTAAAAGAATTAAAAGCTATCAAGCAAAGCACATTGACAGATATTTCATCAGTGCCTACCTTGTGTGGGATACTTGAGTCTCCTATTATTAAGCAATACTAGGGCATCTCTGCTTTCAAGCAGTTTCTAAACCCTTTTGGGTGATAAGACAATGTAAGCACTTGAAAAGTTTAATTTAAAAAATCAAGATTTAAATACCTGATGACAAAAACAGAAGATACGTCACAAGGCACAATATGACTAATTGCCACCTGAATGGCATATACAGACTATTTCAGAGGAGGAAGAGAGTCCTGACATTGAGAAACCAGGAATTGATTTTTTCTTTTTATTGGGGGGATGACGGGACAGGGTCTTGCTCTGATGCTCAGGCCGCAGTGCAGTGGCGCCATCACAGCTCTCCACAGTCTCGACCTCCCACCTCACCTCCTGGGCAGCTGGGGCTACAAGTGTGCATCACATTCGCTAATTTTTGTATTTTTTGTAGAAATAGGGTTTCACCATGTTGCCCGGGCTGATCTCAAACTCCTGGGTTCTAGCAGTCCTCCACCTTGGCCTCCCAAAGTGCTAAGATTTACATGCATGAACCACCGTGCCTGTCCAGGAATTTCTTATCATTAAAAGCTGATTAATTCATTTAGGCTGCCATATCATTGTTTCTCAAAATGTGTTCCATGCACCACCAGCTCCATGCAGATCACCTGGGATGCTTATTTAAATACAGGTTCCTAGGCTCACCCTTTGATTATGATTCATTAGGGCTGGGTGGGGCCTAGAAACGTGTAACTTAATGGGTTTCCCAGGTGATTTTTATGCACTGAAGTTTGTGATCCACTGTCAAGTGACTTGGCAGATATGTTCCTTAAAATTACCAGTGTGTATATTTTTAGTAGATACCTTGAGTCCCGGTAATTTTTTTTTTTTTTTCAGACAGGGTCTTACTGTGTCTCCCAGGCTGGAGTACAGCGGTACAATCATTGCTCGTTGTTGCCTTGCACTCCTAGGCTCAAGCAACCCTCCCACTTCAGCTTCCCAAGTAGCTAGGATCTCGAGTGTGCACCACCACATGTGGCTAATTTATTTTATTTTTTTTATTTTTGTGGAGATGGGGGCTCCCTGTGTTGCCCAAACTGGTCTCAGCCTCCTGGATTCAAGATCCTCCAATGTTGACCTCCCATAGTGCTGGAATTATAGGTGTGAGCCACCATACCCAGCCACTTCCCTCTACCACTGCCACCCCTCAGCTTTTTTTTTTTTTAAAGAGACAGACTGGAATGCAGTGGTATGATAGCACACCTTGAACTTCTGGATTCAAGTGGTCCTCCCACCTCAACCTCCTGAGACTATAATAGGTACACACCATCACACTTAGCTAATTTTGTTTTTTGTAGAGACAGGGTCTCACTATGTTTCCCAGGCTGGTCTCAAACTTCTGATCTCAAGAAATCCTCCTGCCTTGGCCCATCAAAGTGCTGGGATTTACAGACATGAGCTATTGCACTTGGCCCACACATTTTCTAAAGAAATATTTAGCCAGAGCTTGCTATGGACTGAGTCGTGTTCCCCTAAAATTCATATATTGGAGTCCAGACCCCCAGTGTGAAGGCAGAACATTTAGGGGAGATTAAGGTTAAAGGAGTTCCTATGTGTGGGTCCTAATCTGATTTAGTTACTGGCCTTATGAAAAGAGAAGGAGAAAGAGATTTCTCACCACGCAGAGCACCAAGGAGAGGACGTAGGAAGACACAGCAAGAAGGTGGCTGTCTGCAAGCCAGGGGCAAAGCCTGCACCAGGAAGCAGGTGCTGGCACCCTAACTTTGGGACTGCTCACCCTCCATAATCTAATGGGCCAGTTAGAGAGTGTGTGTGTTTGTGTGTACGTAGGCACACACATAATACTGGTTTGTTTGTTTTCTTCTGGAGAACGCTGACTAATACAGATTTTGGTACCAAGAAATGGGTATTGTTGTAACAAGTCTCTAAACATGTGGAAGAAGCTTTGGAACCGGGTAATGGATCAAGGCTGGAAGAGTTCGGAGGTGGATGCTAGAAATATGAATGCTAAGGGCAATTCTGGTGAGGTCTCAGTGGGAAATGAAGAATACATTGAACACTGGAGGAAAGGTGTCCTTGTTATAAAGCAAAGCATTTGGGTAAACTGTGTTCTAGTGCTTTATGGAAGGTAGAACTTGTAAGTGATTAAATTGGATATGTAACTGAAGAGATTTCTAAAAAGTGTTGAAGGAGCAGTTTGGTTCCTTCTGATAGCTTATAGTAAAATGCAAAAGCAGAAAGATGAATGGAAGAAGGAATTGTTAAGACAAAAGATGAAGATTTAGATTTAGAAAATGTGTAGGCTATTCATATTGCAAAAAAATAAGTACTGAATACATTTTGAAGAAAATACCAAAGTTGTGGCTGGACTGTCATTTGATAAAGAGGTTACGAAATTATATGAGCAGAGATAACTGCCAGTTTGAACTGAAGTGGATGGAAACAGGATGAGAGAAAGGAAGGCTGTTGGACTTGTTATATTTGACCAGCTGGGATGATGGAGCTGTTTGGCCACAAACATGTACCGTTCTTCAAGAAGAGGAGAAAATAACCATGCAAGTGATTCAGAGATCATCAGGTCCACCTCCCTGGTTTCAGCAGGCCACATGGCCTTTGCACAGAGCCTTGGGGGCAGGACCCCTGCCAGAGCTGTGAGGGTGATGCTGACACCCCATTAGGCCTGGAGGACAGGATATCGAACCAAAGAGGACTTCAACTCAAGCCTCAGAATCCAGTGGAATTTTCTTTGCCGGATTTTGGATTTGCTTGTTGGAACCTGTCACCACTTTCGTACTTCCAGTGTCTCCTCTTTGGAATGGGAATATGTATCCTATGCCCGTCCCACCATTATGTTTTGGAAGCACATAACTTCTCTGGTTTCACAGGTTCACAGCTGGAGACCAGTTTTGCTTCAGGATGAATTGTACCTCAGGTCTCACCGAAATCAGATTTAGGTGATATTTAAATGAGACTCTGGACTTTAGAGTTGATATTGGAATAAGTTAAGACTTTGGGGGCTTTTGGAATAGAAGGAATATATTTTGCGTGGGAGTCTGAGAGTGGCCAGGGATAGAATCCTGTGGACTGAATTGTGCCCCCATGCCACTCCCAAAATTCATATTGGGAAGCCCTAACACCCAGTGTGACAGTATTTAGAGATAGGACTTCCAGGGAGGGGGTTAAAATTAAAGAAGGTCATAAAGGTGGGGTCCAAATCTGATAGGACTGTTGGCCTTATAAGAAGACAAGGAAAGAGAGATCTTTCTTCATCCACATACACTGAGGAGAAGCCAACTGCAAGCCAAGAAGAGAGCCTTCCCCAGAATGCAACCATGCTGGCACCGTAGTCTTAGACTTTCAGCCTCCAGAGTATGAGGAAACTGTTTCTATTATTGGAGCCACCCAAGTCTATGGTGTTTTGTTATAGTAGCCTGAGCAGGTTCAGAGTGTATACTTAAAAGCCATTAAAACAGTTTTTAAAGATTTTATTTTAAAAAAATGTCTAATTCAGGAAGCTGGGCTTGGTGGCTCACCCCTGTAATCCTAGCACTTTAGGAGTCCAAGGCGGGAAGATTGCCTGAGCTCAGGAGTTTGAGACCAGGCTGGGCAACACGGTGAAACCCCGTCTCTACTAAAATACAAAAAATGGCTGGGTGCAGTGGCTCATGCCTGTAATCCCAACACTTTGGGAGGCCAAGGCAGGTGGATCACCTGAGGTCAGGAGTTCAAGACCATCCTGACCAACAGTGAAATCTCGTCTCTACTCAATATACAAAAATTACCCAGGTGTGGTGTTGCACGCATGTAGTCCCAGCTGCTTGGGAGGCTGAGACAGGAGAATTGCTTGAACCCAGGAGGTGGAGATTGCAGTGCCCGAGATCATGCCACTGCACTCCAGCCTGGGCAACAGAGCGAGACTCTGTCTCAAAAAAAAAAAAAAAAAAAAAAAACCCACAGAGTAGCTGCAACACTAGAAGGATGGCAGAGCAAGAACAAAGAAAAATCCCTTTGGTTCCAGAAAATCTCCTGAAGAAGAAAAAGGCTTATCAGGCGCTCAAAGCCACCCAGGCAATGCAGGCACTTTTGGCAAAGAAGGAGCAGAGGAGAGGAAGATGCCCAGGTTTAAGTGACTGGAATCATTCCCGCATGATTCTTGGCGGCAGACACGTGACAAGGTGCGTGTCAGACAACTAGAAGGGAAACCTCACGCCTTAACATTCCTTGACCTTTGTTGTATGCACTGAAAGGATTGATGGCGTGAGTTTACTGGTGCAGAGAACCACTGCAAGACTTCGCCTAAAGAAAATTTTTCGTGGTATCTTTGTAAAAGTCACCCCCCAGAACCTAAAAATGCTACATATCGTGGAACCTTATGTGACCTGGGGATTTCCAGATTTAAAGTCTGTCCAGGAACTCATTTTGAAACGTAGACAAGCCAAGCCCAAGGATAAGGTCGTCCCTCTAACAGACAACACAGTGATTGAGGAACACCTGGGGAAGTTTGGTATCATTTGCTTGGAAGACCTCACTCATGAAATTGCCTTCCCGGGGAAGCATTTCCAGGAGATCTCATGGTTCTTATGCCCTTTCCACCTTTCAGTGGCCCGACATGCTACCAAAAATAAAGTAGGCTTCCTCAAGGAGATGGGCACACCTGGCTATCAGGGTGAACGCATCCATCCATCCACCATCTGAACTAGACCCAGGTGCCAAACTGCAACAAATTTTTATCAATTAAGTGGAAGCATGTGTTTTTGTTTTTTGGAGAATTTTTATCAAGTATCTTTAGAGAAGATTATTTCCTGCTTTATCTTCAAAAAACTGGAAAGGAAAGCTCAAAGAAAAGACAATGGCTGGCCGGGTGTAGTGGCTCACACCTGTAATCCCAGCACTTTGAGAGGCTGAGGCAGGTGGATCAGCTGAAGTCGGGAGTTCAAGACCAGCCTGACCAACATGGTAAAACCCCATCTCTACTAAAAATACAAATATTAGCCAGACATGGTGGTGCATGCCTGTAATCCCAGCTACTTGGGGTGGCTGAGGCAGGAGAATCACTTGAACCCGGGAGGCGGAGGTTGCAGTGAGCCGAAATTGCACCATTGCACTCCAGCCTGGGCAACAAAAGCAAAACTCCGTCTCAAAAGAAAAAAGAAAAGAAAACACAGTAGCTTATGTTCATGGCAAGCACCCCTCATCACAGTCCACTTCCAAGGAAAAATTCCGGCATTTTCTATATTGGCTGCCGCCTTGTCTGAAATAAACACATTCCATGGAGGAAGGAGTCCTGCTTTGTTGCATCTTCTATCCTCGGGTTTCAGGTTGGTAAATGAGTAACTCTAGCATTTGTACAACGCTCCCTACGACTCCTGCAGCAGTCGTCCAAGCCCAGGGACATAATTGAATCTGGAGATTCTTGGGGCCTTGTTGCGAAAAAGACTTGAAATACACATAGGAAGAAAGGCACAAAAATAAATGTTCACTTGTCTCTTAAAAAGAAAAGAAAAGAAAAGAAAGAACACAAAGCCTACAACCCAGAAAAAATGAGCAGATTCTTGAAAACTGACAGAATGGAGATATAAAGCCCCAGACATTGTAGTTAAGCCTTAGATTCTCAAAGACCAATCCCAGCTTAGGTTTTCTACAACTTAGATGTTTTTTCCAGAACGTCCATGATAAGTTGATGACACAGAATCTCTAGAGGTATGAAGTACACCCAGCCACCACCTCAGCCTCCCCAAATGTGGAGCTAATGTCATGCACTGAATTTCTAGTGCTGATGACAGATGTCAGCGTGGCAGTGCCTGCATGTGTGAAATTACGACACTGAACAAGCAGAGCTTAGACATATTTCCAGAAAGCCTGTTTCATGCCACCCCTAAAATCGTCATTCTTTCAGAAAGTATTTATCAAGTCTCAGGTATTGTTCTAGTCTCTGGGGTTAAAGCAGGAGGCAGGACAGATGACTTTTCTTCCCTTGTGGAATTTGCACTGGTTGGGGTGACAGACAATAAAATAGTAGTTATGGCTGGATGCAGTGGCTCAGTGCTTGTAATCCCAGCACTTTGGGAGGCTGAGGAAGGAGGATCACTCGAGTATAGGAGTTTAAGACAAGCCTGGGAAACATAGCAAGACCCCATCTCTATAAAAAAATAAAATAGTAGTTATGAGTGAAGGGACAGAGGAAATGACCTGGGACCTGGTATTTGAGGGATCCTGGCATTGATGAGTGAGTCAGGAACTGAGTGGGCAGTGTCTTACTGGGTTTCCTCAAGTCGAGTCACACACACAGGCACATTCTGTAGACTTGCGTGCATGCTTGAGTCATAGCTGAGATTCCTTTGATCCAGTGACTCCTAAAAATCATATGAAACACTGCTCAGAGCTCATCCATTAAGCCTTTTTATTTGCTTGAACCCAAGAACACACCAATGTGGCTTCACTAAGGCTTGCTGGATCCAGGTGTCCTGCCTCCTGATTCAGTGAGTGCTTTCAGAAGGGGGTTATGTGGGCAACACAGCCTGGGGCCAGCCTTCTTTCCAAGGAGCTTGCCAAGCTTTTCTGCCCCTGTTCACAGGTGCCACCAACAAATGCTCAGAAACTTCTAGATTGGTTTGGATTAAGAAACTCATCCTTTAAAATATAAACAGCCCTTTTGGATAGTAAAATCACTCACGTGAATTATTTCATTGTGATTGAATGATTCTGCTTTTTTATTACCCGGCAAGGCCTTAGAGCCTTGAGGCAGTGAGATTTTCATCAGCAAAACAAAGTAATCTGGAAGGATGGGGTCCTCACATTGAGGACAGACCTGGGGCGGTGGAGGGGGTTGTGTGGAGGATTTGGGTGGTGAGGGGATGTGATAGCAGGTGGGGATGGCCAGCAAGGGAGAGGAATTCCATGGAGGAGGAACGTTACCCCACAGTTTTGCCGTCACCCAGCTCTGCACATCATCTCTCCGTCTGCCTGAAGACCCCATGCAGAGTACCCACAGAAGAACCCAGAGCCACCCTGGGAGTTCCCACCGCACAGGTCTCCCACCCTTTGCTCCACAGGCAAGCAGCTCTGCCAGGCGGGAGAGCCAGGCCCCCACCACGAGACCTGTGGCAATTTCGGGGCTTTATAGCATCCCAGACCTAAGTGGAGTACACCTGGCTCTGTCAGGACTTTAGTTCAAGCAGGCCTGGCATCAGCAAGGGCCTTCCCAGGTCAGAAGCAGGTTCTCAGGGGAATCGGTGAGTCCGCAAACCCCTCACTCAGCCCAGGTTCTGGGGCTGCCTGAAAATCCACACGAACCCAGGTGGGCGCCTGTGTGTTGTGATGAAACCAAACAGCCAGTTTGGTTTCAGCTGTTAGCAAACAGTGTCTATTTTGTACATTCCTAGAGACGTTAAAATACCATGCCCATTTTGACAATAGTAGAAGTAATTGCCTACTTCTGCTTAGAAAATGTAAAAGAGGAAAACAATGCTAAGCTGCTTTCGTTTCAACCTCTAGGTCTAAAATGATAGCCTGTGGAGTCCATCTGTCTTTTAGTTTATAGTAATGATCAGTGGTGGGGGCTAATTGACAGAACTTCCCTTAAAATCTACTGGTTGGTGTTTTACCAGATGAAATCTATGGGAACAGCTTGATTTCTACTGTGATCGACAGCTGCAACTGCTCAGACTCCAGTGACATTGAGCTGAGTGATGACTGGGCTGCCAAGAAATCTCCTAAAATCTCCAGAGCTAGCAAATCACCCAAACTCCCAAGGTAATCTCAGTCTTCAGGGGTGAGCATCCTTTCTCGTGCCTCCGAACATGTGTGTTTGTGCCTGCAAACAGAATCCCATTGAAACTGACCAGAAGAGTCAAGAGCAAGAGCATCCTCCCTGCCTTTTCTTCCAGAAGATTCCATCTGGAATAATAACAACTTCTATTTGTTTTTGTTTTTCCTTTGGGATAGACAAAGACACCCAGTAGAAGTTTGCTACACCCTCAGAACTTCTCTAGGGGTTAGCCGTGTTGGTGGGTGGCAGAGGCGTGGCCATACTTCCTGGCTAATGTGTTTTTTCTTACAGTTTGAGAAAAGGAAGAAACGTTCTCCAGTGGATGTAATGTGTTGAAGAGAATGCCAGATAAGATGCCTAGAATGCCATAATTGGGAAACATCAACACATCGCATCCACTGTAGAACCTTTTTCTTCACTAAGATTTCTAGTTTTAATTCTGTGATTTTTTTTTTCTGATGCCATGAAAAACTAAGGTATAAGTTACATACAGATACACGTGTCCAAATTATAACACCTAGCTCAGTGTGCAAGGGCTATACCAGTGTCTTCCCCCAGTTCAAGATAAAGGAAAGTCCACTTACGCTCCTTCCGTTTGGTGTCCACTCCCTAGAAGTAATTACTGTGCTGACTTCCATCATCAGCTTTGCTTGTTCTTGAACTTCATGTAAATACGGTCAAACAATGTGTTCTCCTTGTGTCTGGCTTTTTTTTTTTTTTTTTTTTTTTTGCTCACTGTAATGATTTTGAGAGTCACGTTGTTGCATCTATCAGTAGTTTGTTTTTCTTTATTGCTCCATGGTATTCCATTGTAATGATTATACTATACAATTTGTTTATTCTGTTTATCAATCAATGGCTATTTGGTAGTTTCCGGTTTGAGGCTATTATTAACAAATCCATTACCAACATTCTTACGCAAGTCTTTTTGTGGACATGTGTGCTCATTTCTCTTGGGTATAAACTTAGGAAAGGAGCTGCAGGGTCACGGGTTAGATACACGTTCAACTCTATTAGAAACTGTCAAGCAGTCTTCCACGGTGGCTGCACCAAGCGTAAATGCCTCGAGAGTCCCAGCTTCTTCTTCCATCCTCACTGACAGCTTTGTTGTCGTTTTTTAGAAATAATTTTACCTTGTTGTGGTAGGTGTAGTGGCATCTCATTTTAGTTTAATTCTCCAGTGATGGATACTGCCTAGTTTACATGTTTCTTGGCCACTTGGCTATCTTCTTTTGTGAAGTGTCTAAGTCTTCTGCCCGATTTATTATTGGGTTGTTTTTCGCATACTGAGTTGTAAGAGTTCTTCCTTTATTCTAGATTTGAATCCTTTTTCAGATATATGTATGGCTGGACATATAGTCCGGCATGTCACATTCTTCTTTTGAGGTTAGTGCTATTTTGGGTCCTGTTCAAGATGTCTTTGGTTACCCTAAGGTCACGAAGACCTTCTTTGGTTCCCTTCCAGCAGCTTTCTAGTTTTAGCTTTCAGGCTTATAGATTAATTTTTGTGTTTGGTATGAATTGGAGGTAAATGCTCATTTTTTAAATATGCAGATATGCAGTTACTCCAGCAATCTGATTGATGTCTTTTTTCATCTTTGTCCAGAGCTTGTTAAAATTGCGTGTAACGTTATGAACGTTCCTGTATTTCCAAAGTGCTTTTTTCCATTATGTAAGCAGAGAGGACGTTTAATGCATGCAGCTAAATCCTTCACTTGTAAACGTCCTCTTCAGTTGCCATCTTCCTGTGACTGGACCTCCTCCTGCTGTCCTTTCCCCATTTGGACACAGCAGCCAGGCTAATTGTCCCACATCGTAGCTTTAGTGAGCTCAATCTGCCATCCTCCCATTCCTCGGGATCCCAGAGTTTATCATCAAGCTTGAAAGCAGTATATATGAGACTTAATGCATTTTTTCATAGGATGTTTTAAACCTTACCATACTGATTTTTATAACACTCTCTTTGGGTAGGCTGTCATTAAACCTATGTGTCTCCATGTTATAAATAAAGGGACTGAGGAGCAGAGATACAACATCCGATCAAAAGGTAGCCAGAGGCTGGGCGCAGTGGCTCACACCTGTAATCCCAGCACTTTGGGAGGCCTAGATGGGTGGATCACGAGGTCAGGAGTTCAAGACCACCTTGACCAACATGGTGAACCCCGTCTCTGCTAAAATACAAAACTTAACTGGGCATGGTGGCGCATGCCTGTAATCCCAGCTACTCAGGAGGCTGAGGCAGGAGAATTGCCGGAACCTGGGAGGTGGAGGTTGCAGTGAGCC
Source organism: Cacajao melanocephalus (assembly GCA_963573385.1). Lineage (NCBI taxonomy): Eukaryota > Metazoa > Chordata > Mammalia > Primates > Pitheciidae > Cacajao > Cacajao melanocephalus. The sequence goes on from CAUYLG010059001.1 coordinate 38,142, forward strand.
AAGATCATGCCACTACACTCCAGCCTGGGCAACAGAGTGAGACTTTATCTCAAAAAAAAAAAAAAAGTAGCCGAAAAACTTGATAATTTGATTTAAATATTGCAGATGGTGAAATGCTAGATAAATTTGTTGAAATTCACACTGTTGCAGAAGAAATTTTAAAAATCATTGGCCTTGGGTAAGAAATGACTTGTTCCACCTGCCATTTTCCCAGGACAGATTGCGCAGGCGTCTGGCAGAAGGCCACACTTGCTCCAACGCGGCAGAGAATGAAAGACAGTTAATTCTTTAAGTTCCTTACAAATGGATCGCTGAATCTCATTTCAGTATATACTCAGTATATTTCAAGATGAGGTCTTGCTCTGTTGCCCAGGCTCAAGTGGAATGATGCAGTTATAGCTCACTGCAGCCTTGAACTCCTGGGCTCAAGCAGTCTTCCTGCTGGGGCCACAGGCATATGCCACCACACCCAGTTTCTCAATCTAATTTAAAATGCATATTATTCAATGTATAGTTGTCATTCTTTCCTCATATTCGTAAAGCAAAAGCAAGGGGAGAGCTTTGTTAAATTAGGGCACTGGCTGCAGGGTGAGAGCCCAGCACCCAGGCTGGCTGTCCAGAAGAGGAAAAGGAGTGCTGGAGTTAGGGCCATGCTCACCTTTCCTGCCATGGGTGCCTGACCCCTCCTGGCCTTGCCTCCCCAGGATCAGCATTGAGGCCCGCAAGTCCCCCAAGCTGCCCCGGGCTGCTCAGGAGCTCTCCCGGTCCCCGCGGTTGCCCCTGCGGAAGCCCTCTGTGGGCTCGCCCAGCCTGACTCGGAGAGAGTTTCCTTTTGAAGACATCACTCAGGTAGGAGCCCGCAGCTGCCCTGCCTCGATCCCCTCCTCCTGGGGGCTATGCCTGGAGGGCCCCTTCACCCACAGCCTGCCCTGCTCACCACCACCACAGGCTTCTGAGCTCTGCTCCACATCCTGCAGGCCGCCTGCTACCTCAGGAGCTGCCCTCAAGTGGAGCTCTGGCTCCTCCGCCTGTGCCCTCAGCTGGTTCTGATCTTGCAGTGACTGTGGGAGACAACCTCCTACTGGCATCACAGCTGCCACAGTCCAGCCCTGCCTGCCCTTCCCTTCTGGCCCCTCAGTGCCCCTTCACCCTCCAGGTGCTGCAGCCACACCTGCTTCTCACCTGCCCCAAGTCTTGCCCTGCCTAGATCCCCCCACCTCCTTGTCCTTGTTTTTGCCCCATGCTTCAAGACAGAACTCCACCACCACCTCTGCTGTGAAGGCCTCCTGCCCTGGCTCAGCCAGGAGGGGCGGACACACCTGGTGTAGAACTCCCTTATGACATTGCTCAGTGACTTCTTTATATACAGGTCATTACAAGCCTTATCTCCTCCATCAGGTTAGAAGCTCCTTGCAGGGCTATATTTTGTCCGTCTTTCTTTTTGCCCTTGCGTACACACACATGCATGCACACACATATATACCTTGGACATAATAACTTCTTAAATTTTTTAAAATTTAATTGCATGAGAAAACAGATGATGGGTAGTTTCAGGACATAATGGTATCAATGCAACTGATGTTTTCAGGAGAAATATCAAGGATAAAAGTGGTTTCAGAGTTAGATCCCTTTCTAGGCCTCTTTAAATCACACACCTGTGGACATACTGGGACACAGCCCCACCTTGCCCCATCTCGATGCGCCCCTACTCACTGCTGCCTGCCTGACCGCCCTGGTTAGCTTCTGATCTTGCAAATGGTAGATGAGGTAGGGAAGGGGTGTTTCTGGCAGTGCACACTCGTGGCTTGTTAAGCAATAAATATTAACATTCTTACTAAGTGACCAATTGAAAATATGGAAATAGATTGTGATTCTTCTTTGTTCTTTTCTTTCCCCCACCACAGCACAACTATCTTGCTCAGGTCACGTCTAATATCTGGGGAACCAAATTTAAGATTGTGGGCTTGGCTGCTTTCCTGCCAACCAACCTCGGTGCAGGTAAAAATCACGTTCTATTCTCTCGTTGTCCTAGTCGGAACAAATGAAAACGTCCAATTTCAACCTTTAGTGGTTTAAAGTAGAAGGTGAGCTTTTAAGACAGCAAAAGATTAGTACGTATTTTACCTCCAAACCTTAACTTCAGACACAATGATTTCACAAAAGTTAGAATTCTCACTCAAAGTGGCTTTTTGCCAGTGGCATTTTATTTTGTTTTTTAAAAATATTTTTATTTTTTTGAGACTGTCTCGCCCAGGCTGGAGTGCAGTGACACAATCACAGCTCAATGCAGCCTTGACCTGGGATCAAGTGATCCTCCTACCTTAGCCCCCAAAGTAGCTGGAACTAGAGGTTCGCGCTACCACATGTGGCTAATTTTTGTATTGTTTGTAGAGACAGGGTTTCACCACGTTGTCCATCCTGGTCTCAAACTCCTGAGCTCAAGCAATTTGCCCACCTCAGCCTCCCAAAATGCTGGGATTGCAGATGTGAGCCACCGCGCCTGGTCACCAGTGGCATTTTCATTTTTTGACGGAAGCTCTGACTTATAAAAATAGAAATAGGCCAGGCATGGTGGTTCACGTCTGTAATCCCAGCACTTCGGAAGGCCGAGTCGAGCAGATTATGAGGTCAAGAGATCAAGACCATCCTGGCCAACATTGTGAAACCCCATCTCTACTAAAAATACAAAAAAAATAGCTGGGCGTGGTGGCGGGCACCTGTAATCCCAGCTACTCGGTAGGCTGAGGCAGGAGAAGCACTTGAACCCGGAAGGCAGAGGTTGCATTGAGCTGAGATCACGCCATTGTACTCCAGCCTGGCGACAGAGCGAGACTCTGTCTCACCAAAAAACAAAACAAAAAACAATGAAAGTATAAAAACGATAGAAATAGCAAAAATTTGTATCACTGCCCTCGTGGATTTCTAGGTACTTTGACTTCTAAGCCTTTTGCTGTGGGCAGATTCTTGGTAAACTGAAAGAGGCAAAGAAAGCATTAGAGACTGTGAGACTATTGGTACAATTCTTAGTACCACATGCTGGCCTTTCTCAATACCAGATACACATCCTGTCCATGACAAGTTGGAAACATAGAGGAAAACCGAGCAATGGGAGTAAAAGCTGGGCCAGAACATGAACATGTGTTCTGATCTGCACTCCTGCCCAAACGAGTTGCAGTACCTTGTCATATTTACCCAGAGACAGTAATGACATGAAAATGGCAGTAGGTCCTTCCAGAGCAGCTTCTTTCTGTTGGGGAGGTCCCTGTGTGAGTTGAGGAGCAGTGTTGCTCCCCACCTCTTCCCCAGTTGCTGAATCATTGCATGCCATATGTGTTCTCTCTGCAAGGCCAGTTCAGCCAGGGGGCTGCAGCCCTCCATTTCAAACATGCTCTGCGTAACCTACTAAAAATGATTTTTGAGAAATTCTGAATCTGTGTATGAGTTGCTTCTTACAACTCATACACAGATCCTCTAAAATAAATTATTCTTACAGATCACATGTTAGAAAGACCTATTGCTATGAGGCATCTCAGAGATTTTTTAAATAGCACTGCATTTGAGTTTTTCATTTGAAGTTTCTGAGCTCAAAGAAAAAGAGGAATAAAAGTAAAACATAAAACTGACTTAGGGAATCACAATAGACTATCCCTGTACATAATGCAAATTTCTCATAATATTTTCAACAACCTGGAAACTCTCTGATGACCACAAATGCCTGTTGTTCAGTTACTCATTAGTGCCCTATTGATAGATAAAGTTGATTTTTAATAACCACTGTTTGACTATCATGATTATTCCCACATCAGTAAGGTGAGCACTTAGCCATCTGCCTATGGTAAATATTGAAAAAGGGAATGGAAGTGAGAATTTACTTAATGGGTCTTTTCATTCTTAGATGTTGAGTAGGTCCACAAATAAGCCTGTAAAGATCTTAAAATAAGATAGCACATGAAAGCCTTTGAGACACATGCTGGTCTTTTGTGGGGGTGCGGGGAGATAGGGTCTGGTTCTTCACCCATGCTAGAGTGCAATGGTGCTATCACTGCCTGCTGCAGCCTCAAGCTCCTGTGCTCTAGTGATTCTCCCACCTCAGCCTGTACTCACTAGGACTGTCGATAAGGCGCATGCCACTATGCCCAGCTCATTTTAAAAATTTTTGGTAGAGAAAGAACCTCAATATTTTGCCCAGGCTGCTCTTGAACTGGCCTCAAGCGATCCCCCCATCTTGGCCTCTCAAAGTGCTGGGATTACAGGTGTGAGCTACCATGCCCAGCCTGACCTTTTTAAAAAGAGCATTTTGGTCCATAGAGCTACTTTGTCAAGCTAAAATAATTGTCCACTTGATTCTATTAATACTAGGGAACAGAAATTAACTCTTGGATTCTAGAAGGTAGGTGGTACCCCATTAAATGATCTTTTCCAAAACTATATATGACACTCCAGTGAACTTAAAAAGTGAGTGCTATTCCCCAGGTTGAATAATTTGTTTCCTTCAGTTAGATCTGGCTCATGAAAGTTTTTTATTTTGAATTTTTGGCATTTTAACAACACACAGTAGATTCTACAAAATTCAAAAGATTCAGAGGTTTATACAGTAAAAAAATCTCTCATTCTCACCATCAGCCACCTAGTTTTCTTCCCTGGAGATAACTGATGTGATTTTTTTTTTTAATCCTAGAATTTTTTTTTTAATTGCTTTATCAATGTGAACAACAAAGAATAGCGCTTACGTCATATGGAACCACACAGAATTTTTAAACCAAAATTCATATTCTCTTTCCTTTGCGGGCAAGAGAGAGAAACACATGCGTAGGGCCTTTCCTACTGTTAGGTAGGAAAAGTCACCTTAGTCCATACCAGTCCAAGGGCCAACCCTGCAAAGATGCTTTGACAAAGGAGGCCTGCTGTGCCGCGCTCATGCAGCAGGTCAGCCACTAGGTGTTAAGGTGACCACCATGGAGCTAGAATAAAGAAGCTGTGTGCTACCTGTCTCACAAGAAAGATTCTTGAACACAAAAGCAAATTCACAGGGCAGTTTCATCCCAACTTTAACTACTGTGAAACTTAAATTCAGATTTGTTATATTTAAACTTATTTTGCTTCCTCTAAATAGTTGCAATCTAGGCCTTCTCCTAAATGTCCCTGTTAATCAAATCTTGAGGTTTAAAAAAACAACTGTGTGAAAATTCCCTATAAATCTCTATCCTGATGATTAGATTAAAATTGAAAGCCAGGAAGCCAAGGTTCCAGTCGAAATGAAGGCTGCGTTTCATTCCTACATGACACCGTGTCACCCTCATCTCAACGTTGCTTTCACACGGTTTCTTGGTTGGCCAAGCTTCCCTTCTTTGGCACTCTGGTTATCACAACTGTTTCCATTCAGTCATCCTTCTGACTGCAAGTGAGGTTTTTAAAAAATATATTTTTATATCCTAGCTCATTCTAAAAGAAATGATTTGTGTCTAAAAATTTTTTTTTTATATTTGAAATTTGTAGTTCTGTAGACAAACCGTTGGCAAGGAGGCCAAGCTAGACCAGGAAGATGCTGTTACTGAACCCAGAACCATGACTAGGATGGCAGTGTCGAGTACCAGGGAGAAATGGAGAGCTCCTCTGAGCCTCTGGGCCCTGCCTGCACGGATCTGCCTTCTGATGGCAGGGAAACTGCAGCCTCTCTTCTTCCCATGACTCTGTTGACACTTCGGCTCTGCTCTGGTGTGTCTCTGTTAACTGTGCCCTTCTTTTTCCCCACCAGTAATCTATAAAACCAGCCTCCTGCATCTCCAGCCACGGCAGATGACCATTTATCTCCCAGAAGTTCGGAAAATTTCCATGGACTATATTAATTTACCTGTCTTCAACCCAAATGTTTTCAGTGAAGATGAAGATGATTTACCAGGTGTGTTCACATACATCAGCTTATTTGTCATGATCCCTCTATCAATGGATCGTGCAGGGGGTGGGCAGAGTGGTAAGTTGTTGAGGATTTCAGTCTGCTCCCTGGGTTTGGAAAAAGTATTCCTGCCTCAGTAAGCTTGGTAGATGTGCTGGTGGGTCCCAGGAGGAAAGTCGTGGACTGGCAGCAGTGTTGGGAGGAGGGAGCTTCTGGAGCACAGATGGTTCCAGTGGCCACAATGCCTTGTGTTGGCGGAGCACAGTTCTCACATCTGACTTTATCCTCATAGCTGTCCTCTTAGTCATGTGTCTGGATTAAGATAAGTTTGTAGAACTGATCAGAACTAAATCAAATCAAAACTGACCAATCTTACTGATCTAGGCCAGCCTTCATCCTTTCAATCCCTGCTGAGATAGTGTCCCACTCCACATTCCCGTGGTACCCACAGAGCCCAGTTTCTCCAATCTGCCCTGTGTCCAAGACAAAACCCTTTACCTGTAACCACCTCTCTTCCGCCATAATGTGCATGTCTCAGTGCACAGGGACCTGGCCTGAGTTCCAGATAAAATCTGGTATACCAATTTAAAATTCCAGTTTTCAAATGGTAAATACCGATATCTATAGCATTCCCAGCGGGGGGGATTCTATTTCAATTAATAGATTATAGTGGCTTCCAAATTAGTCTGCCAGTTAGCTGTGTATAACTATTTTCAGTTGCTATAGGGTACTTGAAAATAACTTGCTTTTCTAAGTAAAAGTCCACCTGAGATTTTCTAGATACACAGACTCCTCTACTTCCAACCAAGCAGAGCTTTGGAAGTCCTGGTTTCTGAGCTAGGAGAACTCCAACATGGACCACGACTTCTCCAGTATCTGAATGTCTGTGGCCAGAGGGACTGGTCCTCACAGTGGATGTAGAGGGCCACCCATTCCAGCTCAGGCTTTGCTCCTCACTTGGGCCCTGAACTTGAGGGAGTTGTTTACCTCTCTCACAGCCCAGTCTTTTTACCTGAATAAAATGATCTCTGCTGCACTTTCCAACAGTGGCCATCTTGGTTCTCTGATGGTATACCTCTCCTGCATGGGTGAGCAAATGTCCTAGGCTTATGTGGTCCTAATAGGCCAATTCACAACCACATAAATACCTGTTATTTGGTGAAGCCTCCCATACCCGAGCTTTCTAGTGCATCCCCTGCTATTTCAGAATCTTGGAATTAGAAGTATCTTTCAAACTCTCCCCTTAATGCTTTCCCTGTTCTCCCAAAATGCGACTCACACAGCTCTCTCCAAGGTTTAGCTGATGCTGCTGTTGTCGTTGTTGTCTGTGCTTCCCAGTGAGGGCAGGGAACATACTGTCTCAGGGATTACATTTAATGATGGTGACTCAGCAAAGAGACTCTTCTTCCTTAAAGGGGAAGATGCCTGCCGTCCGTGTTTCATACAGATGAGAGAGCTTCTGGAAGAGGGATCTGAACAGGAGTGTTAGGAAACCTGAGACAGACCCAAATTTGTGCAGCCAGAGGAGAGTTATATGTCTCACTAGGAGACCCCAAGGAAGGGCCAGCTTAGCTTGTGATAAACTAACTGGCTTGATACTGTAGTTCTTTTGATGGAAAGTCAACTAGCTTTCACAGTTCACCTGTTAAGTCACATTTCCTAATCACAGACTAGCTGCCACCTAGTACTTATACCATGCCTCCGATTTCTGGATTGGTGGCAGTTTTCTCTGAGCAAAAAGCCATAGAGTAACACAAAGGGCCTAGAGGAGCCAATTGCAGAGTGCTCAGTGGGCACTTTAAACAGGGCAGTGCAGACAGTGGCTCTGAGCACCTGTCTGCAGATTGCTGTTCAGACACACGCTCTGTTAAACTCCCACTGCGTACAAGGAGGAGGTATTTACAGGGTTTAATTCAGCGTGGCCCTACCTTACATACTGTTTGAAATGCTAAAAAGCAGATAAAGGCCTGGCACAGCGGGTCACGCCTGTAGTCCCCACTTTGGGAGGCCGAGGCGGGTGGATCACCTGAGGTCAGGAGTTCAGGACCTGCCTGGCCAACACAGCAAAACCCCGTCTCTACTAAAAATTCAAAAATTAGCTGGGCGTAGTGGCACATGCCTGTAATCCCAGCTACTGGGGAAGCTGAGGCAAGAGAATCGCTTGAACCCAGGTGGTGGAGGTTGCAGTGAGCCGAGATCGAGCCACTGTACTCCAGCCTGGGCAACAGAGCAAGACTCTGTCTCAAAAAAAAAAAAGTAGGAAATGATCCTTCATGTGATATACTCAGATTCACTAGAAGATTCTTTTCATTGGCTTTTCTACTACATTTTACATGGTTCTATTTACAGAAACCTAATGTACAAACATTTCTTATACACATCTGTTGTGTGATACTTTCCACGTTATCCATCCCATAATCACGAGTAGACCTATTCAGAAGAGGCCTAGGCGCTGAGTCCTCAGTAGAGGTTCTTCCTATACCATCACCCTCTTCTTGCCTAAAAGAGTGTGTATTTTATAAATATGATCAGTAAAAAGCTTCTTCAGACATGTAATTATCTGTAATGGTGCCATTGAGGTGCTGGTGTTAAGTTCAGAAGGTTCAAAAGTGAGTTAGTTGGAAAGCTCTGACAGTACCCTTAGCTAACAGCAGCAGGCTGCCCTGCGGAACCCAGCTCACTTGTGTGAGCAGGCCAGCTTTCCCCAAGCAGACATGTCTCAGTCTCTGGCAACTGCATTTTGTATACAGAAGGAGACTGGATGAGTCCCAGATGTATTGCTTATCCTGACCCGGTTTAACGGGAGTGTTTTTGTAAGCAGTTCCTTTTTCTAATTTTCTTGCAGTGACAGGAGCATCTGGTGTCCCTGAGAACAGCCCACCCTGTACCGTGAACATCCCTATTGCACCGATCCACAGTTCGGCTCAGGCTATGTCCCCCACGCAGAGCATAGGGCTGGTGCAGTCCCTACTGGCCAATCAGAACGTGCAGCTAGATGTCCTGACCAACCAGACGACAGCTGTAGGGGCAGCAGAACATGCAGGTGACAGTGCCACCCAGTACCCAGTCTCCAACCGGTACTCCAACCCTGGACAGGTGATTTTCGGAAACGTGGAAATGGGCCGCATCATTCAGAACCCCCCTCCACTGTCCCTGCCTCCCCCACCGCCGCAGGGGCCCATGCAGCTGTCCGCAGTGGGCCATGGAGACCGAGACCACGAACACCTGCAGAAGTCAGCCAGGGCCCTGCGGCCAACACCGCAGCTGGCGGCTGAGGGGGACGCAGTGGTCTTTAGTGGCCCCCAGGAGGTACAAGTGACAAAGATGAACCCTCCGCCCCCGTACCCAGGAACCATCCCTGCCGCCCCCACCACAGCAGCACCCCCACCCCCTCTACCGCCCCCACAGCCCCCAGTGGATGTGTGCTTGAAGAAGGGCGACTTCTCCCTCTACCCTACGTCAGTGCACTACCAGACGCCCCTGGGCTATGAGAGGATCACCACCTTCGACAGCAGTGGCAACGTGGAGGAGGTGTGCCGGCCTCGCACCCGGATGCTGTGCTCCCAGAACACCTACACCCTCCCCGGCCCGGGCAGCTCCGCCACCTTGAGGCTCACAGCCACTGAGAAGAAGGTCCCCCAGCCCTGCACCAGTGCCACCCTGAACCGCCTGACTGTCCCTCGCTACTCCATCCCCACCGGGGACCCACCCCCATATCCCGAAATTGCCAGCCAGCTTGCCCAGGGGCGGGGGACTGCCCAGAGGTCTGACAATAGCCTCATCCACGCTACCCTGCGGAGGAACAACCGTGAGTCTGCACTCAAGATGGCCCAGCTGGCCGATAGCCCGCGGGCCCCCCTGCAGCCCCTGGCCAAGCCCAAGGGCGGGTCCGGGGGGGTGGTGACACAGCTCCCAGCGCGGCCCCCACCTGCCCTGTACACCTGCAGCCAGTGCAGCGGCACAGGGTCCGGCTCGCAGCCCGGAGCTGCCTTGGCCCATACCGCCAGCACCTCCCCGTTGGCCTCGCAGTCCTCCTACAGCCTCCTGAGCGCGCCCGACAGCGCCCGCGACCGCGCCGACTACGTCAACTCCGCCTTCACAGAGGACGAGGCCCTGTCCCAGCACTGTCCGCTTGAGAAGCCCCTGAGGCACCCCCCCCTGCCTGAAGCTGCTGTCACCCTGAAACGGCCACCCCCTTACCAGTGGGACCCCATGCTGGGTGAGGACGTTTGGGTTCCTCAAGAAAGGACAGCACAGACTTCAGGGCCCAACCCCTTAAAACTGTCCCCTCTGATGCTGAGTCAGGGCCAGCACCTGGACGTGTCTCGAGTGCCCTTCATCTCCCCCAAGTCTCCCACCAGCCCCACTGCCACTTTCCAAACAGGCTATGGGATGGGAGTGCCGTATCCAGGAAGCTATAACAACCCCCCTTTGCCCGGAGTGCAGGCTCCCTGCTCTCCCAAAGACGCCCTGTCCCCAACACAGTTTGCACAACAGGAGCCTTCTGTGGTCCTTCAGCCGATGTACCCGCCCAGCCTCTCCTATTGCACCCTGCCCCCCATGTACCCAGGAAGCAGCACGTGCTCTAGTTTACAGCTGCCACCTGTCGCCTTGCACCCATGGAGTTCCTACAGCGCCTGCCCGCCCGTGCAGAACCTCCAGGGCACGCTCCCCCCAAAGCCACACTTGGTGGTGGAGAAGCCGCTTGTGTCCCCACCACCTGCTGACCTCCAGAGCCACATGGGCACAGAGGTGATGGTAGAGACTGCAGACAACTTCCAGGAAGTCCTCTCCCTGACTGAAAGCCCGGTCCCCCAGCGGACAGAGAAATTTGGAAAGAAGAACCGGAAGCGCCTGGACAGCCGAGCAGAGGAAGGAAGCGTACAGGCCATCACAGAGGGCAAAGTGAAGAAGGAGGCTAGGACTTTGAGTGATTTTAATTCCCTTATCTCCAGCCCACACCTGGGGAGAGAGAAGAAAAAAGTGAAGAGTCAGAAAGACCAAATGAAGTCAAAGAAGTTGAATAAGACAAACGAGTTCCAGGACAGCTCCGAGAGCGAGCCTGAGCTGTTCATCAGCGGGGATGAGCTCATGAACCAGAGCCAGGGCAGCAGGAAGGGCTGGAAGAGCAAGCGTGCTCCGAGGGCTGCCGGCGAGCTGGAAGAGGCTAAGTGCCGGCGGGCCAGTGAGAAGGAGGACGGGCGGCTGGGCAGCCAAGGCTTCGTGTATGTGATGGCCAACAAGCAGCCGCTGTGGAACGAGGCCACCCAGGTCTACCAGCTGGACTTCGGGGGGCGGGTGACCCAGGAGTCCGCCAAGAACTTCCAGATCGAATTAGAGGGGCGGCAGGTAAGACCTCAGAACAGGCGGCACTGTGGGCCCAGGAGGTGAGGGCCATCAGTGCTTCAGCCTTCAAGGAGCATTTTTCAAAAGGCCAAATGGGAAGTGTGGAAAACAACGCATATCTCTTAGGTGGAGCTCATGGGGTTATGATTTTTAGTGTGCCCACTGCCGTCTTGTATTTTTAATGTAAGTCATGCACAGATTGAGTATTTAAAGTCAAATGATTGCACGAGACCTGTGAAGAAGACGAGCTGGCTCTGCCCACCCCACCACTCGCCCTGCCTGTCCTCCCAGAGGTGGCTGCTTCCAACTCTGGGTTTCTCTGGGGTTTGCCATCATATTTGTTTTTGAGAAACAGGGTCTTGATCTGTCACCCAGGCTGGAGTGCAGTGGCACAATCACAACCTCCTGGGCTCAAACAGTCCTCCCATCTCAGCCTCCCAGGCTGCTGAGACATCAGATGCATAGCACCACACCCAACTAATTGTGTATATATATATATATATATATATATATATATATTTTTTTTTTTTTTTTTTTTTTTTTTTTTGAGACAGAGTCTTACTCTGTCACCCAGGCTGGAGTGCAGTGGCATGATCTCGGCTCACTGCAACCTCCACCTCCCAGGTTCAAGCAATTCTTCTGCCTCAGCCTCCCGAGTAACTGGGACTACAGCTAATTTTATTTATATATTTTTTTTTAGAGATGGGGGTCTCACT
>CAUYLG010059002.1:0-17643 GCA_963573385.1 Cacajao melanocephalus
AATTTGGTCTCCTTAAGAACCATAGCCAGTGATAAACTTCTCCTTTTTTTTTAATTGTACTTTGGGTTCTGGGGTACATGTACAGATCATGCAGGATTATTGCATAGGTACATACATGGCAATGTGGTTTGCTGCCTCCACGGCTTGTCACCTATTTCTGGCATTTCTCCCCATGTTATTCCTCACCAACCTCCCTATCCCCCGCTGTCCCTCCCCTAGTCCCCTAGTCCCCCCAACATCCCCAGTGTGTGATGCCCTCCTCCCTGTGTCCATGTGTTCTCATTGTTCAATACCCGCCTATGAGTGAGAACATGTGGTGTTCGATTTTCTGTTCTTGTGTCAGTTTGCTGAGAATGATGGTTTCCAGATTCATCCACATCCCTACAAAGGACACGAACTCATTGCTTTTCATGGCTGCATAGTATTCCACGGTGTATATGTGCCAAGAGAGTCTTTATTAATATTAACAAATATAATCCAGCAATGTATAAAAAGTTTTAGTTTTGTTTTGGGATGTAGGAAGCTAGATGGAGTGTCTAATTCAAGATGAGATTTGGTTGAGGACACAGCCAAACCATCTCATGCTCAAAAGAATACAAATCATTCTACCATAAAGGCACATGCAAACATACATTCATCACAGCACTATTCACAATACCAAGGACATGGATTCAACATAGATGTCCATCCATGGTGGATTGAATGAAGAAAATGGGGTACATATACACCATTGAAAACTACAAAGCCATAAGAAGCATGAACTCATGTCCTTTGCAGCAACATGGATGGAGCTTGAGGCCGTTATCCTAAACGAATTAGTGTAGGATCAGAAAACCAAAATCAGTACGTTCTCACTTATAAGTGGGAGCTAAATGTTGAGTACACATGGACACACAGAAGGGAAATATAGACACTAGGGTTTACTTGAGGGTGAAGGGTTGGAGGACAATAAGGATTAAAAAACTACCTATCATATTCTACACTCATTACCGGGTGACAAAATCATCAGTCCACTAAACCCCTGTGACACCCAATTTACCCATGTAATAAAGATGTATATATACCCTCAAACCTAAAATAAACATTGGAAGAAAAAAAAAACCTACCTATTGGATATTATATTCACTATTTGGGTGGTGTACCAAACCTGCATATGTACTTCATGAATCTAAAAGTTAAAAATATTAAATTAAAAAAATAAAACCCAGAAAGTTTTCAAATCAACAACTTAGCTTTACAACTTAAGGAACTTGAAAAAATAAAACAAACTACACCTGAACCTAGCAGGAAGCAGGAAATAATAAAAAGTAGAGATAACTGAAATAGAGTACATAAAACAATAGAAAAATTCAATGAAATCGAAAGTTGGATATTTGAAAAGACAAAAAAATCGGCAAACTTTGGCTAGATAAACTAACAAAACAGAGAGGAGACTCAAATTACTAAAACCAGAAATAAAAATGAGAACAGTATATTACTACGAATTCTAAGGAAACAAAAAGGATTATAAAAGAGTACTATGAATAATTGCATGCCAATAAAATGAATAACCTAGGTTAAATATACAAATTTCTAGGAGCACAAGACCCAGAAATACTTAATAATGAAGAAATAAAAGTATGAAAATATCTATAACTAGTAAGGAGATTGAATTAGTGATCAAAATCCCCAAAGAGAAGCCTAGACATGATGGCTTCATTAGTGAATTTTACTAACATTGAAAGAAGAATTATTTTGTACCCATTCTCTTCAAAATGTTTTCAAAAAAATTAAGAGGAGAGAATACTTCCTAATTCATTCTATGAGGCCAGTATCACTTTGATACCAAGGCCAGACCGAAAAACTACAGGAAATGAAAACTATAGGCCAACATCACTTCTGAACATTGTTGCAAAATCCTCAACAAAATACTAGCAAACTGAATTCAATAGCACATTAAAAAGATTATACAATATGACCAAGGAGTATTTATTCTTAGGATCTAAAGATGTTTTAACACAAAAAAATCAATGTAATATATCACATTGCATTAGCAGATGAAGGGAGAAAAACAATTGATACAGAAAAAGCATTTGAAAAAAATTCAGCATCTTTTCATGATAAAAGTACTTTACACTAGGAATAGAAGGAAACTACCTCAATACAAATTAACAGGATACAGAAGTTAACACATAAAAATTGTTTTTCTATACACTAACAATGAACAGTCAAAAAAGAAAATTAAGAATATATATGTTATATATCTCTTAATATACATAGACAAGAAAGATGAGAGAGAGAGATGAGAAAGGAGAATTATGAGGGGAAGTTGGCTCACTGATTATGAAAGCTGGGAATTCCTCCACCTGGACCCTCAGCTTCTTGGAAGGTACCTGCTCACATTGAGGGAGGTTGTTCCCCACTCAGTCCCCCGACTCTCACAGCAATCTCCTGCATAAACTCCTTTACAAACACACCTTGGGCAGCCCAATCATTCCAATCAAGTGTCAAACCACCTGGATTTCCGTTTCTGTGGAAGGAGGACAGGTTCAGTGCTTACTGAAGCATTGAGAATAACTAATACAATGACTGAGACTAAATAATGTTTTATTAGATATCTGGGTACCCACTAATGCAGTTTATTTGTAACTAAAAATCAACTTCCATACTAGGCTTCAAAAATTAAGAACTTCTGTTTACTAAATGATATCACTAAGAAAATGAAAATGTAAGCCACAGATATTATATAATTGTAATATATATATCAACAATGAAGTTGTTTATATCATATATAAGAGATTCCTACAAGTCAGTAAGAAAATGCAAGTGACTCAGCAACTGAATGAACATTTCGTGAAAAAGATTTTCAAATAGCCAATAAACATACAAGATGTTCAGCATCAAGGATATGCAAATTAACCACAATTCCTATTCAGCAGAGTGACTGAATTATTTTTCTTTTTAAAGGTACATGTTGAGGAGAATATGGAGCAATGTAAACTCTGTCACAACAGTGGTGGTATTGTAAATTGATACAACCATATCTGAAGAATGTTTTATAGTTTCTTATCAAATTAGATATACATCTACTTTAGGATTGAAAAGTTACGCTCCTAGTGTACATCCATCAGAAATGAATGTAATGTCCATCAGAAAATATGTACAGGAATGTTTATAAAAGCTTTTTTTTTGTATTAGTCAAAATTAGAAAACACCCAAATGTCCAGCAACAGTACAACATATAAACAAATTGTAGTGTGCTTAAATAGTGGAAGAAATAATAAAGATCGTTAGTAATAAAAATATACAAACAATGATACACACAATAACTAGATTAAATTTCAGTCATAATGTCAAAGTAATCAACTCACATAGAAAGAGTATGTATTTTGTAATCCCATTTATACAAAGTTCAAACACAGGCAAAATTAAAGGCAATAAAGGTTATAAAAGAGGATAGCTTTAGGTGTTACTGTTGGGGGAAGGAGTGAGGAAGTCATCTGAGGCATTGTTTTTTGGGTTTTTTGTTTGTTTGCTTGTTTCACTTTTTTTTTTGAGATGGAGTCTCTCTCTGTTGCCTAGGCTGGAGTGCAGTGGCGCCAACTTGGCTCACTGCAACCTCTGCCTCCTGGGTTGAAGCAATTCTCTTGCCTCAGCCTCCTGAGTAGCAGGGACTACAGGCGTGCGCCACCATGCCCGGCTAATTTTTTAATATTTTTAGTAGAGACAAGGTTTCACTATGTTAGCCAGGCTAGTCTCAAACTCCTGACCTCAGGTGATTTGCCCGCTTTGGCCTCCCAAAGTTCAGGGATTACAGGCATGAGCCATTGTTACTGGCCGAGGCATTGTTAATATTCTGTCTCCGTCTGGTTGGAAGTTTACATAAGCAAAAATTCAATTAGCTGTAAATTGAGGCTTGCAGTAAATATTTCAAACACTTGCATTGTCTAATATCCTTGAAGTCTAGAGAACTTACAAACATTAATAAAGACTATATGATAAACACTCAGAACTGAAAGTGACAAAGGAACATGCAATTTTTAGAATTAAATGAAGATGTATGACTAATAAAAATCTGAAAAGATGTTCATTCACAGTACTGCTGAGGCAGATGCAAAGTAAAATATACTATCATTACTATACATCATATTTGAAAAATTATTAAAATTGAAAAATGTTATCTAGTGTAGGAAAGAGTGTAAAAATTGTATCACATACATGGCTTATGGAAGTATAAATAGTACTACAGTTTTTGGTGGGAGAAATATCTGTCTACATTTGTCTCAGAAATTTTACTTTCAGCCTCTGTCTCTTAACAAATACTGAATAGCAGTCTGAAGAAATATGAACAAATTGTTCACCATAGAACCTTTTATTATAATGATAAAATAATAGATCATCTACATGCTCATTGATAGAACATTTATTATAGCATACCATATTTGATGGTTTTAATATCATATATCAGTTAAAAAATAATTAGAGCTAGAGCCATGAGTGGCGGCAGGGGCCTGTAATCCCAGCTACTCAGAAGGCTGAGGCAGGAGAATCTCTTGAACCTGGGAGGCAGAGGTTACAGTGAGCCGAGATCGTGCCACTGCACTCCAGTCTGGGCAACAGAGTGAGATGCAGTCTCAAAAAAAAAAATTAATAATAATAATTAAAGCTAAATACGGCACATGAAATCACATCCACAAGTATATTCCTGTATTGAAGAAAGCCTTTCTCTTTCTCTTCCCCCTATCTCTTCTCCTCTCAGTGGCATAGAGGCAGAAGTAGAAGAAAGGGGAAAACTTTTATTTTTACTTAAGGTATTTAGTAATATTAGACAAAATTAAATTGAATCTAAAGTCAGTAATTCTGATTGGAAAAGGTCCTCCAGATAAAGCAGTACAAGCAAAGGTATACTGGTAGAAGAAATGCAAGGCACCTGAAGACAAATTTTCCTTAATGTTCCATCATCCTTTCCATTAGCCTCAGCCGTGTGGGCCAGGGGGACCCTTACCTCACTATAAAATCCAGCTGACGTTATTACAACTCTCATGTCTTCTTTTCCCCTTCTATTAATTGCTTTCTACCCTCTATCATTCAACACACTTATTTTTATGTTTCATAATTTATGACAAAGGGTTGTGATTAAAAATTTTTAATGATTTCCTTTGTGATTTGACTGTGAATACCTGAATCTCAAAATCCCTAAACATCAAAATTTCCTAACGGTGGCCAGTGTAACCACGAGATTTCATCTTAATTCATTAATCTTGGTTCTATAATATTTAGGATGGTTGTATATTGTTAATGTGCCAGGAGTTCATGACTGCAGGACCTAAGAATTTACTCTGTACAGACAAGGAGGTATGTAATTTGACTTAAAATCTATTACAATGACAGCTTTTCTTCATGCTCCTGTCGTCAGGACTCACCTGCAGAATCAGTATTCAATGCTAATTGTGGTGTTTTTAAATATAATAATGTCTATGCAATGTTATATTGTGTAAATCAAACAATGCATTTAAAAAAGCTTTTTAAGAGTATATGGCTAGCAAAATAAACAATCTTTGCCTCTGGGAATTGAAAAGATAATTATTTTATTCATGTTTTTTATGATTCTGAAACTGAGATTTAATGTTATATCTAGACAACTATTACTCTCAAAACAAGCTAAATGGATTATAATTAAGTGAAATTCTTACCTGAAAGTAAAATGTTAAGTAATAATTAAGTTGCAGAAAGAGAAAAAAATCCATTAAAAAAGATTTTAATGTAAAATAAAATGTCATAAACTCTACAGATATGCATACCCACAGATATTCACAGAAAGTTTATTATTTTTCGTAAATATAATTAAGTTCATTGTAGAAAATTAGGAACTCTCAATAGGTAAGAAGAAAGTCTCAATTGTTAAGGTGAAATTTTGTAAATTTTTTATTGCCTTTACATGTAGTCTAGTGTCTTATATAGTTTAACCTTTCTGTGTACATAGATTGTATCATATTTTAAGTATAGTTTTGTGTCCTGTTTTTTCTTTTGTCATATAGCCATTTTCTAAAGCAGTTTAACAAAATGAAATTTAAATTTGGAAGTTTCACCTCATAGTTTCCTGATGTTTTTTAACTGTTAGAATATAATTGATGTATTCTTTATATTTACATAAGTGCCTTAAATAAGGAGTATATGAATTTTATTTTTTAAGCTAACTTATTTAGTTTAAAATTAATTTTATTTCTAATATTTTTATTCCATTAATTTGCTTAAATGAAACTATACAGTTTAGAGAATTAGAGGTGGCACAAACTATAATAAGATGAAGAAAATTCAATATTTAAACTTTAAATTGCTATCTGATTATGATGTCTCAAGTCTTCAAAATGTTGCTGTGTGTCTGGCAGAACTGAGCTGTAGCATCTGAGTGAATAAAAGCTATCATGAAACGCCAAAACACCCCTCCCTGCAGTCAGTTCTCAGTGGGCTGTCACTAGTTTCATCTCGTACAGTACCATGTTCCAGCTATTGCTCATGAAAATGGATAATATACATACAACATACAAATTGCTATTTTTGTCTCAGAGAAATGATTTTTATTTGATTTGGTAGACTAGTCAAAGGAGAGTCATTTAAATGCATGAATAACCGTTATATTCTATTTAGATCATTATAAGCATAATATGTACCTATATACCCACAGGTATGATTTAAGATGAGAAACATATTATTGACAATAATAAACTGGAAATAAGCATATTATAGAATACGGTAAGCTGGACAGGCATACCAAAGAAAATATAGTAATAGGTCAATGAACAAGCAATAATCTCGAGGTGGAATGTGATCTTTCCTGTAGCGATTTGCACAGGTTAGAGTCCTCTGAGAGTTATCTTGATGGCAAAGGGTTCAGGGATTCCCTTTTCTCAGATAAAACCTCTACAGATCTAATGTCCGTTTACTGGAATCTGAAGTTCTACCTTTGATTTTATTTTTTCTCAAACAGTTTTATTAAAAAATAATATTTCAGAAAAATGTAACATTTCTTGATACTGAATGTGGAAAAGGAGAGAGACGTAATGTGCTGAACGATGGAAGAGAGAAAGGCATCATGTGGAAGTTAGTGGCTTGGAGCCAGGTAACTTCACGTTCTAATTAATGTTGGCCACTTCATCAGTCTTAAGGTTGCAGCTGATGAAATAATATACGTAATATTAAGTAAGGAGAAAATAGTTTCTTCCAGCTAATCAATCAGGATTATCTTAGAGGATGAAAAATCTCTCTTTTGAAATGAGCAGAGTCTTGTATTTGATGTGAATTATCTCATTCTTTTTATGTCACTAATGCCCTGTTGTTTAATCTCTTTGATCTAGATAGAGTCAGGTCAAATGGATAAAAACCAAACAGTAGTGGTGAGAGAATTTTTCTTGTCAGGCTTCTCACAGACATCATCTATTGAAGCAGGACTGTTTGTACTATTTATTTTCTTCTATGTGTCCACTTGGGTTGGCAATGTTCTCATTATGATCACAGTGGCATCTGATAAATACCTGAATTCATCAGCCATGTATTTCCTTCTTGGCAACCTTTCATTTCTGGATCTATGTTATTCAACAGTAACTACTCCTAAGCTTCTGGCTGACTTCCTTAGTCATGAAAAGCTCATTTCCTATGACCAATGCATTGCGCAACTCTTCTTCCTGCATTTTGTAGGGGCAGCTGAGATGTTCCTGCTCACGGTGATGGCCTACGATCGCTATGTTGCAATCTGTCGCCCCCTGCACTACACCACTGTCATGAGTCGGGGGTTATGCTGTGTGTTGGTTGCTGCCTCCTGGATGGGAGGATTTGTGCACTCCACTGTCCAGACCATTCTCACTATCCGTCTGCCCTTTTGTGGGCCAAATCAGGTGGACAACTTTTTTTGTGATGTTCCCCCTGTCATCAAACTTGCCTGTGCTGACACTTTTGTCATTGAATTGCTCATGGTATCTAACAGTGGGTTGATCTCCACCAGCTCCTTTGTGGTGCTGATTTCCTCCTACACCACTATCCTAGTCAAGATTCGCTCCAAGGAGGGAAGGCGAAAGGCACTCTCCACATGTGCCTCTCACCTCATGGTGGTAACACTCTTTTTTGGACCCTGTATTTTCATCTATGCTCGTCCTTTCTCTACATTTTCTGTGGACAAGATGGTGTCTGTACTCTACAATGTTATTACCCCAATGCTAAACCCCCTCATCTACACACTTCGGAACAAAGAGGTAAAGTCAGCCATGCAGAAGCTCTGGGTCAGAACTGGACTTACTTGGAGAAAGCAGGAGGCATGAGACATTGAAGTGAATTTTTGAAAGTAGAAAATCAGGTTAAAATACTTACTTTTTGAATAATGAGTTAGAAAGTGGTTGCCTAGTTTTAAAATGTGTTTTATTAAATCAAAATAGCCCTATTACTGCTTTACCATTCAATTGTACACTACAACTAATCTGTTTACTTTTTTATTGAATCAAATCTAATTTTTTTTATCAAATTGTCTTTTTTCATCTTATCTATTCATCTCAGCAAATTTTATTCTATCTACTATTTCTATTTAGTTTGTCATTATAGAACTGTATATATAATATATGAATGAACATTATTGTACAAACTGCTTTTTCTAAGCCTTCACTACCTTCTCTACCTTGCTTTATTTTTTTTCTTCGAATTTAGCTTATTCTAGCTACAGATGGTCCCTGACTTATGATGATTCACCTTACAATTTTTTTGTCTTTAAGATGGTGCACAAACCATACTTTGGGTATTCATATAAAAATCGTGTTTTTCACTTTCAGCACAGCATTCCATAAATTACGTTCAACACTTTATTATTAACTATGCTTTGTGTTAGATGATTTTGCCTAACTATAGACCAGTGTAAGTGTTCTGGGCGTGTTTGAGGGAGGCTAGGCTAAGCTATCATGTTCAGTAAGTTAGGGTTATTAAATACACTTTTGACTTACGGTATTTTCAACACACAATGGGTGTATTCTGACATAAGCCCATCATAAGTTAACGAGCATCTGTAGCTATCTGCAGTCAACGTACATGCATTTCTTTCTCTACATATTTAAGAGAATATCAGTTAGGTGTATTAGAGTGAATTCAATTGATGACTATATAACAACAAGTTAATGGGCTATATTAGCTTTATACCTTATCACACACAGTAGAAAGAGCAGTTGCCTAATATTCTGGGTTCAAATATCTCTCTTTGAATTACAATGCATGTAGACCAGAATTTTTTTAAAGTATTAAAGCCCCAATTTCCTCATACGTAGCATGCATAAAATGATGTGTACCTCTCAGTGCTAATGTGAAGATGAAAATGAAAATGGACATGAATGTATCTACTGTGGTGCCTGTCTCATAACACAGTTCAATAATAAATTATTCATTAAAGTTGATTTTTTTTCAATGATATAGGGTATAGAAGGTGAAGTTCTAAACTGGCTGATTTACCATAATGCAACAACAGTTTGATCTGCCAGTTTGTGCAGGATACTTGAGTGTATAGAAATGAGTTCATGACATTTTCACATTTGTCAATTATTGGGAGGTTTATTTTAAATTACTGTAACCATCATCATCATCCAAAAAAACCCACACTGACATTAGTTGTATCCTAGGTTGTATTAAGACAAACTTATAGGCCTGTTTACTGTTTACCAAATCTTTATAATCAAAGATAAAAAATTAAATTGACATTCAAGTTTATAACAAACCAAACAAAAATAAAATATACAGTACAAATGAATGTGAAGTATTCCCATTCTTATAGCTTTTTTAGTCTTTGGATTTTAAAGCAACCTTAGCAACAAATCTGTGTGACAAAGACAGACGCCAACAAGGTTTGGTAAATTTATTAATAATTGATCTTTTATCTTTGTTATCTTCATATTGCCAAAACTAACTTAAATACCTAAAAGAGAATAAATGAAATAGGGACAAAAATGTGTTAAATAAATGCAGGAGGTTTCCATATCTTCTCTCATATATGTGGCATTGACTACAGAAGAAATATTTTAGAGTGGTTTCCTTTTTCATACTTGGTAAAAATAACTTGTAAAATTTTCATTGAGACATAGAAAATACTTTCAGACATGTTAAAGATGCAAGAATTCATCAAACATTTTATTTTATTTTATTTTATTTTATTTTATTTTATTTTATTTTAAGTTCTTGAATATACGTGCAGAATGTGCCGGTTTGTTACATAGGTGTACCTGTGCCATGGTGGTTTGCTGCACCTATCAACCTGTCATCTAGATTTTAAGCACAGCATGCATTAAGTATTTGTCCTAATGCTCTCCCTCCCCTTCCCCTCATCCCGACAGGCCCTTGTGTGTGATTTTCCCCTCCCTGTGTCCATATGTCATTGTTCCACTCCCACTTATGATGAGAACATGTGGTGTTTGGTTTTCTGTTCCTGTGTTAGTTTGCTGAGAATGATGGCTTCTAGCTTCATCCATGTCCCTACAAAGGACATGAATTCATTTTTTATGGCTGCATAGTATTCCATGGTGTATATGTGCCACATTTGCTTTATCAAGTCTATCATTGATGGGCATTTGGGTTGGTTCCAAGTCTTTGCTATTATAAATAGTGCTGCAGTAAACATACGTGTGCCTGTGTCTTTATAGTAAATGATTGATAATTCCTTGGGTATATACTCTGTAATGAGATTGCCGGATCAAATGGTATTTCTGGTTCTAGATCCTTGAGGAATCGCCACACTGTCTTCCACAATGGTTGAAATGATGCACACCAAAGCACCCATGGAAATAGCAGCACTATTGTCAGATAAATCTGATTGCTATGTCGATATTGAGCAGATAAGTAGCCAAATTCATAATAGAAGCAACTATAAATAGTGTGACTTCATTTATAGAAACTTAGTTATGGAATCAGAGATTGCTGTTTGAATTCAGTCAGTACTTTAATACGTGTACTACTGAGAGAGGTAATTGATCAAACTTTAGCAGAATTGAAGCGCTTAATCATAAACACATTATCCAGTTCATTTTTCACTAGAGACTAATACAGAGAGGCTCTTTATTTCTGAACTGTCTGGTTCTCACTAATCGATACATGCAAAAAGTGGTATTTAGAAATTAAAAAACTATTCAATGTTTGGAGTAGGATAAGAGTACATAATATAAAAATTACTATTAGGAAATGTATAGTATAAGGTTTATTTATTGTTTATTGTTGGGAAATGTAAAATAAAATGTATAAATAAAGACCTAACTATACATTCCACAGGATACATTAGAATACATGTCTAAATAGAATTATGGAATAAAGTGATTTGAAAATTCTCAAGAAAATATACCTTTAAAATATTGTTTCTGTATATATAAACAAATACTCAGAAATTAACTACATTAGTAATTTAAATTGCCTTAAAATATTTTTTAAAAGATGCTTTTATTTACAATGTAACATAAAATACTATGAGGAAAGAAAGGTTCATATTAACAATTCTGAGTCACAAATTTAAAATTTTTAAAAATATTTTATCTTAGGTTCTAGGATACATGTACAGGATATGCAGGTTTGTTACATAGGTTAATGTGTGCCATGGTGGTTTACTGCACCTATCAACCCATCACCTAGGTATTAAGACCAGCATGCTTTAGCTATTTATCCTGATGTTCTCCCTCTCTCCGCACTCTGCTGACAGGCCCCAGTGTGTGCTGCTCCTCTCCCTGTGTCCTTGTGTTCTCATTGTTCAGCTCCCATTTATAAGTGGGAACATGTGGTGTTTGGTTTTCTGTTGCTGACTTAGTTTGCTGAAGATAATGACTTCTGGCTCCATCCAGGTCCCTGCAAAGAACATGATCTCATTCCTTTTTATGACTGCATAGTATTCCAGAGTGTATATGCAGCACATTTTCTTTATCCAGTCTATCATTAATTGGCATTGGGTTGATTCCATGTCTTTGCTGTGGTGAATAGTGCTGCAGTGAACATATGTGTGCATGTATTTTTATAATAAAATAATTTGTATTTTTGGGGTATATACTCAGTAATGGGATTCCTAGGTGAAATGCTATTTCTGGTTCTAGGTCTTTGAGGAATCACCACACTGTCTTCCACAATGGTTGAACTAAACATATTGTAAAAATTCATAGCAACACATCTAATGATTGATAAATTTACAACTAAAATTCAATATATCATGTTCCTGTTCAAATAAAATACAAAGCTCAGTTGTTTTAAAAATACTAATTTTGATAGTGTGGGTCAGCTTATAATGAAATCACAATCCCTAAAATATTATTCACTTAACACAACAAATATTCATTTTATATTCATGCAACAATAATATATGGGATGCATGTCAGACATTGATCTCTGCTTACTGTAGTCACCAATAGATCCATGCTGAGCAAGGATTTACCTCAACATGTAATTCAGTTATTGCTTGGGTAAGAAAACAGCCACATGGTGAATCTCACCCTGGCTCTTGAATCTTCTCATATTGCATTGACCAAATGAATTATACCAATAAGTTCAATAATTTGAAAAACATGGAAAAAACTTCTTTAAAATATGATTATTCAAGGCACTTTGCAAAAGACTTAGAAAATCTGTAATAGGCTGGGATTTATTAAATACATTAAATCTATTCTTAAAATCCTTCCCACAAAGAAAACTCAATTAGTGAATTCTTTAACCATATAAGAAAAAATAGCACCAATGTTGTACAAACTTCCAGTGAGTAAAAATTAGAGGATAATTTTTATTTTTTTGTTACTAGCATGTTTTAATTTCCAAAATCTGACCAAAATGTCATAATAATAAATTAATTATAAATTAATCTCACCTATGAACATAAATATAATGATCTTTAAAATAATTAGCAAATTGAATCTATAGATACACAAAAAGATAATAAAATATGCACCATATGTCTTACTTCAGGTTTGTAAGACTAGTTGAAAATTCAAAAATCAATCCATGTAATTAACTATGTTTACATATTGATAGATGTAGTAAAATACTGCAAAATTCAATGCCAATTTATTAAAAAAGATATCAAGTTTGTAAACTACTAATCCCAAGCAATGGGATTGCTGGGTCAAATGGAATTTCTATGTCTAGATTCTTGAGGCATCTCCATACTGTCTTCCAAAATGGTTGAACTAAATTACACTCCCACCAACAATGTAAAAGTGTTCCTTTTTCTCCACATCCTCTCCAGCAACTGTTGTCTCCAGATTTTTTAATGATCGCCATTCGAACTGGTGTGAGATGGTATCTCAATGTGGTTTTGATTTGCATTTCTCTAATGACAAGTGATGATGAGCATTTTTTCATGTGCTTGTTGGTCACATAAATGTCTTATTTTGAAAAGTGTCTGTTCCTATCCTTTGCCCACTTTTGAATGGGTTTGTTTGCTTTTTTCTTGTACATCTGTTGTAGTTCTTTGTAGATTCTGGATATTAGCCCTTTGTCAGATGGGTAGATTGCAAAATTTTTTTCCCATTCTGTTGGTTGCTGGTTCACTCTAATGATGGTTTTTTTGTTTGTTTGTTTGTTTGTTTTTTGCTGTGTGGAAGCTCTTAAGTTTAATTAGATCCCATTTTTCTATTTTGGCTTTTGTTGCCATTGCTTTTGGTGTTTGTCATGAAGTCCTTGCCTATGCCTATGTCCTGAATGGTGTTGCCTAGGTTTTCTTTTAGGGTTTTTATGGTGTTAGGTCTTATGTTTAAATTTTTAATCTATCTAGAGTTAATTTTTGTATAAGATGTGAGGAATGGGTCTAGTTTCAGCTTTTTGCTCTTGGCTAGCTAGTTTTCCCAGCACTATTTATTAAACAGGGAATTCTTTCCCCATTGCTTGTCTTTGTCAGGTTTGTCAAAGGTCAGATGGTTGTAGATGTATGGTATTGCTCCCAAGGCCTCTGTTCTGTTCCATTGGTCTATATCTCTGTTTTGTTACCAGTACCATGCTGTTTTGATTACTGTAGCCTTATAATATAGTTTGAAGTCAGGTGGTGTGATGCCTCCTGCTTTGTTCTTTTTGCTTAGGATTGTCTTGGCTATGAGGGCTCTCTTTTAGTTCCATATGAAGTTTAAAGTGTTTTTTTCCAGTTCTGTGAAGAAGGTCGATCGTAACTTGATGGGGATAGCATTGAATCTATAAATTACTTTGGGCAGTATGGCCATTTTCATGATATTGATTCTTCCTAACCATGAGCATGGAATGTTTTTCCATCTGTTTTCGTCTTCTCTTATTTCCTTGAGCAGTGGTTTGTAGGTCTCCTTGAAGAGGTCCTTTGCATCCTTTGTTAGTTGTATTCCTAGGTATTTTATCCTCTTTGTAACAATTGCGAATGGGAGTTTGCTCATAATTTGGCTCTCTGCTTGACTGTTACTGGTGTATAGGAATGCTTGTGATTTCTGCAAATTGATTTTGTATCCTGAGACTTTGCTGAAGTTGCTTATCAGCTTAAGGAAGTTTTAGGCTTAGATGATGGGGTCTTCTAAATATACAATCATGTTATCTGCAAATAGAGACAATTTGACTTCCTCTTTTCCTAATTGAATACCCTTTATTTCTTTTTCTTGCCTAATTGCTCTGGCTAGAACTTCCAATACTATACTGAATAGGAGTGGTGATATAGGGCATACTTGTCTGGTGTCAGTTTTCAAAAGAAATGCTTCCAGTTTTTGCCCGTTCAGTATGATATTGGCTGTGGGTTTGTCATAAGTAGCTTTTATTGTTTTGAAATACATCCCATTGATACCTAACAAAGCCCCCAAGAAATATGGGATTATGTGAAAAGACCTAATCTATGCTTGATTGGTGTACCTGAATGTGATGGGGAGAATGAATCCAAGCTGGAAAACACTCTTCAGGATATTATCCAGGAGAACTTCCCCAACCTGGCAAAGCAGGCCAACATCCAAATTCAAGAAATATAGAAAACACCACAAAGATACTCCTCAGGAAGAGCAACTCCAAGGGACATAATAGTCAGATTCACCAGGTTAGAAATGAAGTAAAAAATGTTAAGGGCAGCCAGAGAGAAAGATCATGTCACCCACAAAGGAAAGCCCATCAAACTCACAGCAGATCTCTTGGCAGAAACCCTACATGCCAGAAGATAGTTGGGGCCAATATTTAACATCCTTAAAGAAAAAAACTTTCAATCCAGAATTTCATATCCAGCCAAACTAAGCTTCATAAGTGAAGGAGAAATAAAATCCTTTACAGACAAGCAATTGCTGAGAGATTTCTTTTTTTTTTTCTTTTTTTTATATGTATATATATATATATTTATTGCATTTCAGGTTTTGGGGTACATGTGAAGAACATGCAAAATAGTTGCATAGGTACTACAAGGCAATGTGGTTTGCTGCCTCACTCCCCATCACCTATATCTAGCATTTCTCCCCATGTTATCCCTCCCCAGCTCCCCACCCCCAGCAGTCCCTCGCCAAGTTCCCCACCACAGACCCCAGTGTGTGATGCTCCCCTCCCTGTGTCCATGTGTTCTCATTGTTCAACATCTGCCTATGAGTGAGAACATGCGGTGTTTGATTTTCTGTTCTTGTATCAGTTTACTGAGAATGATGGTTTCCAGGTTCATCCATGTCCCTACAAAGGACATGAACTCATTGTTTTTTATGGCTGCATAGTATTCCATGGTGTATATGTGCCACATTTTCCCTGTCCAGTCTATCATCAATGGGCACATGGGTTGGTTCCAAGTCTTTGCTATTGTAAACAGTGCTGCAATGAACATTCGTGTGCATGTGTCCTTATAATAGAATGATTTATAATCCTTTGGATATATACCCAGTAATGGGATTGCTGGGGCAAATGGAATTTCTATTTCTAGGTTCAGGAGATGTCTTTTAAAGGATTCATGAAGTGGCTCAGTCACGTGTGCACAGCTGTATGCATCCTCTTCTCAGCACTGACTGGAGCCTCCTTCCCAACACATGGAAGGAATTCTACCCTCCATTCCCCCAATCTCTCACTCTTAGCCACTTGCCCCACTGGCTTCTCTTCCATTGCAGCCTGACTGCACTTCTTAAAACGGTAGCTGTGGGCCAGGCGTGGTGGCTCACGACTGTAATCCCAGCACTTTGGGAGGCGGAGGTGGGCAAATAACCTGAGGTTGAAAGTTTGAGACCAGCCTTGTCAACGTGGTGAAACCTCATCTCTACTAAAAATACAAAAATTAGTTGGGCATGGTGGCATGTGCCTGTAGTCCCAGTTACTCAGGAGGCTGAGTCAGGAGAATGGCTTGAACCTGGGAGGCAGAGATTGCAGTGGCCTAAGACTGTGCCACTGCACTCCAGCCTGGGTGACAAAGCCAGGCTCTGTCCCAAAAAAATAAAACAAAACAAACAAAAAAACCCACAGTAGCTGTGGAGCACTGAATTATGGCTCAAGACCACAAGTTGATATAAAAGTGTGCTGAATATATTGATTTAAATATAGTCTAGTTTTAAAATGAATTTCCCCTTTTCTTTTTTATTCATTTTCAGTGTGAATGCTAAGGAATGCTAGGAAATGTAAAATTACATATGTGGCTCTTACCAAATTTCGATTAAACAGTGCTGTTTTACCATTTTTTTCTGCAAGAAATCAAAAAGGTGTTTAAAAAGAAAAGCCAAGGAAAGAATCTAGTTTTCATCTTTTCTATAACTCAGAAATCACAATGCTTTTTTTCTCTTTTTGTGAGGGAGAAACATCCCAAAACAGAAAATATCTAAAAAGGATGACAATTTTTACATGGTCAGACAAAGAAAGTTAAATCACACTCTAAAATCCACAAGTATATCAAATGTGCCTGATTTGATACAACCTGAAAACCTACTCATTCTAGCTTTTGTTTTTTTTTTTTCACAATTACCCACCTAAGTAACCAAATCTGCCTCACAAGGTCACTATAATAGTTGGAATAGGATGGGCATGGTGACTCTTGCCTGTAATGGTAACACTTTGGGGGGCCGAGGCAGGGGAATCACTTGAGCTCAGGAATTTGAGACCAGCCCGGCCAATGTGGTGAAACCCCATCTCTACTAAAAATGCAAAAATTAGCCAGGTGTGGTGGCACGTGCCTGGGGTCTCAGCTACTCAGGAGAATTTAATTATTGTTTTCACAGAAATCCCATTTATCATCAGGTTCTTGAGAATTACAGATGAGCTCTAGGATGGCTTGGGTTGGCTTATGCAGTCTACCATTCAGTGAATGGGGTGCAGTTCATCTCAGCAAGTGTACTTTCATATTCTTTGTGCTGTATTGTTTAAGTTGATCATGTTTTCATTGTCTTCTTTCGTTGTATTATATTTCCGATGCCACAAATGAATCAGGCACACAAAACTGATTTACTGAAGTGAAATGGAGAGGTGGCAATTCCAGCATAAACAACATTTGAACTTAAAGAACTATATTCCCTTTCTACTATAAAGACACATGCACACTTATGTTCATTGCAGCCCTGCAGACAGTAGCAAAGACCTGGAACCAACCCAAATGCCCATCAATGATAGACTGGACAAAGAAAATGTGGTACATATACACCATGGAATACTATGCAGCCATAAAAAAGAGAGTTTGTGTCCTTTGTAGGGACTTGGACGAATCTGGAAACCATCATTCTCAGCAAACTGACACAA
>CAUYLG010059009.1:0-13679 GCA_963573385.1 Cacajao melanocephalus
CTGGGCAGTAGAACAAGAATCCTGTTCTCTCTCCCTCTTTTTCTTCCTCTTTCTTTCTCTCGTACATTCTTTTTTTTTCTTTCTTTCACTCTCACTTTCTTTCCTCTCTTTTCCTTTCTTTCAAAAAATAAAATAAAAAAAAAAAAGAAAAGAAATTACCAAGTAAAACTTCTGCATATTAATGAAGTAGAAAACTATAATTTCAGTTAAGCAGTCATCAATTATTACCATGTAGATATAATACCTTTTCCTTAAAATCAGTTACTAGTTAATGCACAAATGTGGAATTCCTTCCCATGGTCTCATTTAAACCACACGTAACAATAGTAACCAGCATTTCATAGTAAAAATAAGAACATGTGGGATATCTTTCTTGCTACAATCCACTTGCCCAAGGCTCAGTCTTTGTTTAAGCTTCAATTATGTTATTTACTGCTTCTCGATCCTTGCCAGAGTACAGCAGTCTTTGACAAATTACCATTCCCTTCATGCTTCATATATGTTATCTAAAACACCTTCAAAGTGTGTATGCTCTTATCATGAGATTAGATCATAAGCCTTTTAAGGCTAAGGATAATGTTTTAAATCTCATTGTCCCTCAAGGATCTATGGCCAGCCACTGTTGTTCATTCATAGTAAGCATTACAGAGCAAAGGCTTGAACCATCTATCACACAGCTGAGCCACAAGCTCTGGACCAACAGGCACTTGGATTTTTTTCATGCTAACATTGAGAGACATTGTATGATGGGAAACGCTACAATGATCATAAACAAATGGATACTTGTTGGTCTACACCCACAGTAATCAATATGCAGACACAGTCATTATAATAAATGCATTACAAAAGGAGGAAACATGCTGAGTGTCACTAATCATTATATTACATGCTATTTGAAGAATAGCAGTAGAAAAGCATAGTTAATTATCTCTGTGTAATCAAGGCAAATATCTTCTGTGTCAAGTAATGAACTCTGAGCATTTAAACTATTTCCAGAAACATTCTGACAGCATAGCGATTCCATCAAAGCATTGCTTTATGCAAGAATCTGTTTTCTTTTCTAAACACGACAGAATTTAGAGGAACAGTTTGAACTGTGTTTTGATGTGGGCGCTATATAAACAAGAAGGTGAAAGCAATGTGTTATCTTTATTTTTTGCAGAAAAAAAGAAAAACACATAAGAGCAAATTTACTTATGTTAGATATTGGAAATCTAAACTGAACAACAAACAAAATAGATCTAAAACATGAATTGGCACCCACCATAGCATGGATAGTGCTTTACCAAGAAATGTTCTGGTATCAGTGCACTGTGGTTTTACATGTAGCCATGGCAGTGACTGAGTTACCTAGCACATCCTGAGCCTTCTGTTCCAAGTTTAGAAACTTGGAAAAGACTGTTTAAATGTATGGTGTCTCTTTTTCATATGAAATATTTGGAGATCAGAAAACAGGGGTCCTTTTCTGTTTGTACTATGCAGCTTCAGTCTTTGTATTATTTATGCTGACAACATTTATCAAGTGCAGTCTTACTTAAAAAAAATAAAAACACAAAAACAAACTTGATACCTCTCTCAGGTACGTGTGGCATGCCTGTGGAAGGCATATGGTTCATAAATGAACAGTATCTCCTCTCCAAATAATCTGGCCTCTGCTCTTGGCTCCTAAACTGCCATCTGAATGCTGGCAATACTATAAACATCACTACTGCTCTTTCTAATAAAAAAGTTATTATATACGTGACCATTCTCCAAATACAACATGCTCCACTTTTAATGTCTGTGTCTATAGCTAGATACTCACACATGCACACACATACAAGTAGTTTAATTGTCAAACAGGTGAATTATCTGTTATGCAGCCTTTTCCCTCACTGTTTTCCCCCACTGTCTCTCACTTTGGTAGTAATAAGTTCAGGCAATTTTAAGTCCTAAATATTTTTTGAATCTAATTTCCAGAAACTAGCTATCTCTTACTTTGAATCTTGTCATTGTCTTGTGAGTGGCATCCTGATTCAAGTTCCTCCTACCTTGATTAAGCCTCACACTGCTGCTACTTCCAATCTCACCCAGCACAAGTCTGATTGTGTTAAACCTATGCTCATAAACCATCACTGTATCTGTCTTAATATAAGCAAGAAACAGAATGATAACACAGAAAGGCTTAACTGAAAACAATTCAGTGAGTGTATTATTGATTGAGAGAACCAAGAAGAAATGAGTGTCAGTAAGGATCTAGCATTACCTGAAAGCCAGCCGCAGACTTGAAAGGCTATTGTAGGAACTGGCTTTAGTGGAGTCTACCAAAGTGGGGTTCCAGCAGATGACCTGCTTGGTAGAAAACATTCTCCCATCATCAGAAGAATCAAGGCTAAACAGGAAGAGAGAAGAGAGATCAATACTTTAGTCTTTCTCTCTTCCATTCCTCGATCTCCTACTAGTGTCTCCCTTTGTTCAAACCTGACTACTATTCAGAGTATAAGAGGACAAGTATTGTGTGGTCCACAGAGGTCAGCCTCACAACCCAATAGTCATGGCAGAGAAGGGCAGAAAAATGCTTTGAAGCCTGATGGAGAACATCCAGCCTACTCACCTGTAACAATATTCCCCAAATTGTGTTCTGGGGTTTGATGGCATCAAGGTACATTATTTTAAATACTTTAAAAAATAAAATAAATTCCCAGTTTGCAGTGGACTCTAAAAATCCAAATTTTAAATTGCTCCCTAAGTGAACATGTTTGAAAGCCTGGTTTAGAGGCCATTCACCTTGCAGGTAAACTGCAACCTTTAATATGGCACTTTGAAAATGGTCTTGGCCTTTCTCTTCAATTTCATGTGCCACATATGCTGATTTAAGTCTGATTTAAGTTCCTCCTTAAATAATTGGCAGTACCCAACATAATTGGTGTTGGTCATGGCAACATGCCCTGGGTGGTTCATACTTTACTATCTCATCATATCTTTACCCAAACAACATCTTTCTCTAAAACGCTGTCCTGTTTTTTCCTTGTTTTCAGTTTGACATTTTACTTCGTCCTTTTCTGCTGTGTTCTATGCCTCAGGAGATTGATGTCTGTGAAATGCATCAAAATCATTTGCCTTCTATTTTGGGATGTATTTTATCCTCTTTGGTATAAATATACATATTTCTTTTTTTAGTCATGAGTTATAGTTTAAAGCTTTTCCTATATTTCTGCACTTCACGTATTCACTTTCCCACATTGAAGGTTGATTTCTTGTTTTCACATTTATCTTCACAATAAATTGTAAGTTCTCTAAAGGTAGCATCTACGCTACATTATTCATTGTATCTCTTGTAACTATCACAGTATCTCTTGTAACTACAAGAGTGTGGGAATGGAGAGTATATAAGGTACATGAGCTGTGGTTTTCTGAAGTCAGATGAAAGATGATAAATTATAAAACTGCAATTTATGACATTGGAAGCCTTTTCCTTTTCATTTCCAGATATGTGCAGGTTAAACAGAAGGCAAGAGTGAATTGTAAGGACTTGGGCTGTCTGGTTATTTTTGGATTCAAGGAATATTACTTGAGCTGACTTTTCCTTTCAAATACTGGAACTTATACAAAATATCTTTCATCATATGGAAAAACATATACCACGATTAATTACAAATACCACTATAAATACCAAAATGATGATGTATTAGTCTGTTCTCATGCTGCTATAAAGAAATACACAATATTGGGTAATTTATAAGGAAAGAGGTTTAATTGACACACAGTTCTGCATGGCTGGGGAGGCCTCAGGAAATTTACAATCATAGTGGAAGGAGAAGCAAACACGTCCTTCTTCACATGACAGCAGGAGAAAGAAGTGATGAGCACAAGTAGAAAAGTCCCTTATAAAACCATCAGCTCTCCTGAGAACTCACTCACTATCATAAGAACAGCTTGAGGAAACTGCCCCCATGATTCAGTTACCTCCCACTGGGTCCTTCCCATGACATGAGGGGAATGTGGGAACTATGACTCAAGATCAGATTTGGGTGGGGACACAGCCAAACCATATCAGATGATGACTGATATTAATTTTCCCAGTTGTACTAACCAAGCTTTAGTTTAATTTTAATGATATAAAAGAAAGAAATTCAAGAACTTTTCATGTAATCTTTGTGTCACTCTGCATACTTTCTGTATGAATTGATCTCATGAAATCTGACTCCCAATGATAGATGTCAAAAGTAAAAAAGTTACATGTCACTTTCTTATCGTGCCAAACTGTTCACAATTTTACTTGATAAATCAGCTCTTGTCAGTGTATTTCAGAAAGTGACAATTTTTGTTATTCCTATACATTCTGGAAATATTTACTTTTGGTCCTTGGATGAATCAGAAATACAAAAAAAAACTATATATTACAAAATTTGCCACTGTGGTGGGCAAAATATTAAGTTGTCCTCTGTAACCTCCATTGTCTTGTCTGCAAATGTAACTAAATACCAACCATTGACTTTGATTTAATCAAAAGAGAGATTATCCATGTGTGCCCAACCTAACTGCACAAGCCTTTTAAAAGCAGAGAGTATTTCTTGGCTGGTGGTAGATTTTAGCACTTGGACACATAAAAAGTATTCAGTGCACCACTACCAGCTTAAGGATGGAGCAGGCCAGCTGTTAAAAAAAAAAAAAAAAAGGCAACAATAACTGGGGACTTCAGTCTTAAGACCAGAGATGGAATTCTACCAAAAACAAAAATGAGCTTCAAATCAAATTTTCCCCATCTGCATAAGTCAGCCTCATTGGCCCTTTGATTTCAGTCTTGTGATGTCCTGACCATGCTGCGCCCAGCCTTCTGCCCTATAGCACTGTGAGCTAAAAATTGAGTGCTATTTTAAGGCGCTACATTTGTGGTAATTTGTTACACAGCAGTAGAAGTCTAATATGCAAACCTCTCAATTATACAAGAAAATCAAGTATGACACAATGTTAATAACTGATAATTTAGTCCTTTCTGTGTCTTAGGGATAACATCAAGCACTTTATTGCACATTCTCAAATTTAATCTTCAGATTCTATGAATCAGATGTTTGAACAATTGAAAAGAAAATATTGAATTAATTACGTATATTCATAGACTCCATTAGCATAAAGATTCAACTGAAAATAATACAAAAAGAAAGACAAAATTGTACCAAAAGTGTGCAAATATGAATTTTATATATTACATATTGTTTAAATCAGTAATGTGTAACAAAAAAGAATATTGCTGAACATGATCCCACAAGATTATTTTTAAATTTTCTAAAAATCAGTTGCCTAAGACATATTATAAGATATCCTGATAAATGTGTAATTTTAAACACTAAATTCCAATCTTGAACTGCTCAGTCTCAAACCTTATTTATTTATTTTTATTGTACTTTAGGTTCTGGGGTGCATGTGCACATCATGCAGGATTGTTATCACATGTTGAGTCAACAATAGACAACATCAGAAGTTATACTTGTCCGAGACTGGCAACTTTTATTTTTTATGCTCCCTTGAAGGAACTCAATTACACTGAAACTATTTTTTCCTAATCATAAACCTAGTACATCCTAGACAGCATATATTTTTATATTTTTAGGGTACAAAAAAAAGTTAAAAGTCAAAAAACTGCGTTAGAGGTTGAATTTGCCTAAAATATAGGTTAATAAGGTAAGTTTGATATATTGTTTGAGTTTTGTCATGCTAAACATTTCTGAAATTATTTGAGTCAGAAGTTATTGATAAAGGCAGCAAACATCAAAATAATATTGTTGTTCCACTAAGTAAGCTAAAATTAAATGGAGCAGGAAAGACTTCCAGCCATATAAGAATTATCTTCCATTTTTCTTCCATAATCTTTTTCTTATCCTCATGAAACCAAGGCCTAGAGACTGAAAAACATTTTGTAACCAAATTGCATCAATTATGTGAGGATACTTTTTTTGTCAGTATTAAAGATATAACAGAAGAGCTATATGGGAAAATGTTGACTTAGAAATTGTCTTTGTCTATTTTTTTGCTATTATAGCAGAACACCAGAGACTGGGTAATTTGTAAAGAAAATACACTTATTTCTTACCATTCTGAACGTTAGAAAGTCCAGGATTAAGGGGCTGGCATCTATTGAGGGCCATCTTGCTATGTCATGATATGGTAGAGGGTATCACGTGGTGAGAGACCAAGAGGGTACATGTCAACTCAAGTCTCCTTTCCTCCTCTTACAAAGCCACCAGTCCCATCATGGGGGCTCCACCCTGATGAGCTTATCTGGTACTAGTTACAATGCAAAGAGCCCACTTCCAAATACTGTCAATATATGAACTTAGGGATTAAATTTTCAATGTAAGAAATTTTGGGGACACATTTGAATCATAAGGGGAATATTATATACATTTAAAATCAGAGGCACAAATATGTGCTTAATGAGTATTGTAATTTTCTAAGCTTGATAAGATATATAATGTAGAAACTATAAAGAATTGACAAAATTATGTTTTCCTACTTTGGGATATATGGAAACATGATAATAGGTTCAAAAAATCGAATATTTGCAATATTTCTCCATCCCTTCATATGTATAGTTTTATTCCAAAAAAAATTAATGTGAATTCACATAGTTCATCTTTAGATACAAATATTAGTTTTTATTATATTCAGCATGGTTTGTTTGCCAATTATTATACTTGCTATATTTAATGTTAAAATAATATCATTTAAGCTATAATTAAAATTTGAGCAATGTGATTTAATTTCATAGAAATATAAATATAGTATTATCTTACATGTAACAAAGTACTGAACTTTAAAGGATCTAGCAGCTGTTAGTATAAGAAAAATAAGAAAGCATCTTTAAAAATAGAAGGCATCATTAATGTTGTAATTATTGGTACTTTTCTGCTCATTATTAAAAAAAATAAAAACCTAAGAAAAGTAACTCTAAAATCATTAATTACATCTTCTACCACATACACCCATGTGTAATGTTTTGTGAACTCCCACGGATTTCTGCTCCTTAATTCATGCTTATGTAAGAGAGATGATATTTAAATATAAGTAATAAAATTCCTTAATGCTATACTTCACTTGTTTATTTAAATTTTGTCCAAATATTAATTATACTTCCCATATTATATTGAGCCCCATATGAATTATAAATCATACTACGTATGATGATTCTCACATTATGATACTTACAAATGGAAAATGATTTTGTTTAATTAAGACTCCACAAAGGAGTATTCTCCGTAACTAAGCAATTTGTACAGTCCTGGGCAAGGAGAGAGAGAATGGTAATGGAAAAGATGTGGTATTGGCTTTTGGTCTTTGGTCCAACAAGTAGATCACGATAGCTTGTGTGCTGCCCAGGAAATCTGCAAAGTGACAGTGTTACCCTGTAGCCTTATACCACTGACCAGCCTTGAACTCCCAGGACACATCACCTCTGTTACCCAAAAGCAAGAAAGTAGTGAAGTCAGCTTCTTTTTTCCACTTATTTTCTTCCTTGTCATTCCTCATTCTTATCTCTCCCCTCTACTTGTTATCTGTTGCCTTCCAAGAATCTGATCAATGTTCACTAGAGATATATGATACTTGTCTTCAACATCATCATTATCTTTTCCTTCATACACTGGTTCTCAAATTTGCATTTAAATTAGGCCACCCAAGATATTGTCAAAACACAAATGCTAGGCTCTGCCTCCAGAGTTTCTGATTCGGTCATTCTGGGGTGCGGCCTAAGAATTTGCATTTCTAATAAGTTACAAGGTGATAATGTAGATGCTGATGCAACTGATCAGAGGACAACTCTTTGGAAACCACTGCCTGTGTAAATATACATATATATATATATATATATATATACACACACACACACATATATATACACATATATATATATAGTACGGATACTGCAGCAGCTTATGCTTACACAAAAGTTTCTTTATGCCTAGTATTCCTCCATACTCTTTACATTCATGAACTCAATCATTCTGCATAACAATAACATAGGAATGGTTACTATTCCTACTTACTTATGGAGAAACTAAGTCACAGAAAAATCAACTAATTGTCCAGGTGATTAAGCTAACCTGTGGCAGGGCAGTCTGCCTTGAAGCTGGTTGGTAGCCACTCAAATCCACCGTCTCCACAATCTTCAATTCAAAATGTGAAGCTATGAAGCAAATTGGAATTGCTATAATGGGCTACCATGGAAAAATTGGAAAAATTGGAAATTCACCCTTTTATATAAAATATATTAGACAAGGAATTCAGAAGAGACCACTGAATGAGTAACATAATGTGTGTAGTAAGCCAGTAAAAATTTTAAATTGGTTTCAACATTAAGAAACTTTCACTTTAATTGTACATATTTTCATATATTGACCTAACTTTTCTGATACCCTAAAACAACTATAGTTACAATATGAATTTTAAGTATGGAACAGCTGCATTGTCAATTAACTTTTTGGAAGGTATTTTCTTCTTTAATGTTGTTATTGTTTTAATTATTATTACTTTATGTTATTTCATATCAGTTTTGTTATGTATTTACTATTTTATCCTATATTTTTGTTATTTATAGTACTTTAACATTATCTTTTATTTGCTGATTTCCTTAAATTTGTAATATCTATCTTATTTCTGAAAACACTTTTATTAAAATTGCAGTGATTTATAATAACTTTAGATTTTTTCCTAATTGCTTAAAGGCATACAAATTATATAAATTTCAAGATATGATTTCTGATAAATATCTGAATTTAAACACTTGTATTTCTTCCTTTGTAAGAAAATTATCATTTCAATCTTATGTAAAAAGACTTTTTACATAATGTTTATCAAATTATCAAAAGATATAGGTAATGGTTGAATCACTTTAAAATTATTTTCTTGAAATTCAGTCACCACTATTGGAAGTACTTTTGGTGCAACTGTGTTGAATAGAAAATTACATTGCATCCAAATGTGTAAGAAAACCAAATGTTATTTTTTATAATAAAAAAATCAAAACTATGACTCTGTTTTTCTCTCTGATAATGCTGTTCTAGAAACTAACGAAGATTTTATTAACAAACATCCTGTGTGTAACCAAAACCACAAAATTTCAGGTTCTCTCTATTCTCTGCATACCTTTACCACATTTTGCTGAAAGTTTAAGTTTACACACCTTCTTCTTCCACTAGAATGTAAGTTTCAAAAGGGTTAAATTGAAATGAATTGTGATTTATTCACAATATCAACGTTCCTTGCAGAGTAAGTGTCCAATAAATGTTTTTTGAACTGACTCTCATTTTTATCCAAACTGCAGAGTCCCATATTAATTACAAAATATTGAGCAGGACATCAAAATACAGCTTTGATTGTTTAATTATTTCATTACTAGTTAATTTGTATTTCATGGGGGGTAATTTTGCTGTATGTAATGTGTATTGTCTAATAGGTATAAATTATAAGAGACGCTGGGGTGTGTTATTTACTTTCTTAATGCCATCAATCTGTCCATTTTAATTTCTAAATTGAAATGAATGACTGACTGTTGAAATCAATATTTAACAAAATTTTTTTTAAGAAAGAAGATTCTCGGTGCTAAAAATTTATCTATAAATTTATTTTTTTTATTTAGTCTCAGTTTTACCAATTCGTTTTTGTTTTTATAATTTATTACAGTTGGGAGAATAGAATTAATATATATTTGGCAAACTATGAAAAGGCCTGTTAAAAAAGCACTGACATTTTGCTTTAAATATTAGGAGATAAGAATAAGGAATATAGGAAGACTGCACAAGTTTTAATAATGTTCAAAAATTAGATTTCCTGCTCATTTTCAGCTCCATATATTTTAAGCAACAAGTTTGCAATCAAATTGTGATTCTGAGTCAAGCAAATACTGCAGCAGAAAGGTCATTTTGCAGAAATAATAGTATTTTAACTTTCTCCTTTCTGGGTGAATTAATGCCATGATGCAGATGCCTTCCCTATTTAGATAAGAGAGATAAAGGAAATTATATTGTAATTTTACTATTTCCTTTGTCACTCTGAATAAAATCCATTAATGCCAGGGCTTTTACAGAGCTGTCCAATATGAACAGAGAATACAGTCAGGTTATTAACCAAATGTAATTGCCTGGTGATAACAGATTCGTTGAGTCTCTATTTGACGCTTATTTAACTTCAAAAAGGCTATCAATTAGGACAGCACATTTAAAGCAAATGGGAAAATTATGCATGGACACTTTCAACAAAAAGGTGACACTTTAATAAAACAGTGCATATCATTTTCGAATACCAAACTTCTACTTTAGTATTGTTTGAAAAGGAAAGGACTTAATACATTTTTTTTTGGTCCCCTGGTGTCAAAAGGCATGAGGTGACTGATATGCCCAAACCTCAAATGCTACGTAGTATACATATCTAGAGACAAGTGGTCCCTATCCTGGCAATCTATTCAAACAATTCAGATGGTGCCTGTAAAATACAACTCTGTGTCCATGTGTGTATATGTCCCACATATTCCTAGCAATGAAATATGCTAATTAGAACATTGGAAGATAAAAATATCATTAAGTGCTTTTATAAGTTAAATATGTAGTTTTGCATTTTTGAATCCAGAAGCATTTGTATCCAAATACATGATTCATATTTGGATTATTAGTGGGAGAGGGAATTCCCATTAGAGATGTAACCGTGATAATGGGAAAACATTGACTTTGACAGAAATAATCCTGAACTCAAACCCGAGTATGTATAAAATGACTTTTTTTAAGAGGACACTTTTGAGGACTTCTTGTGTGAGCCACCCCTCTGAACACATAATATATTTTATCTCATGAGGTTAGGCAATCATTTGCTCTCTCTAAGCATGTGTTTCCCCAGGTATAAATTTATGTATAACAGTGTATCAAGGGGAAATTTCTCATGCATCCTACTCGACATGGTTCCTCCTCTTTATACATTTTTTCTTTCATGAAAGAGATTTAGTCTGCTCAGTTTCATGTAATGCACTAACTGAAACAAATTACATATTTAATTGAGACACGATGCTTCTAGAGATCAGTTGATGATCATAATCTCTCTTCCACTAGTACCATTGCTTCCGTTTATTATTGCTTTCCTATGGGCCAGGCACTGTAACTAGTATTGGATAAACTGTAATGGAGCAGACAATGTGGTTCTTGTTACCATGCTTCTTGGAGTCTGTCTCTTTCTCTCATCCAGCCAGATTAGTAAATTGACTCCTGAACTTTTCCTTTGGGAGAGACCTGACCAGTCATCTTCTATCCAACACATTGAATAAAAGAAGCTACAGACCACTACTTTATCATGTGTTAGTTTTACTATATATGGGGCCAGATCATGAAAAACAAACCTCAGAATCCTTACCTTTGGTGAGGCTGACAAACATAAAGAAATATCTTAATATATATTTTGTGCTTGAAATTGGCACTTTTCTCAAGCAATAAAATTAAATGGACAATGATTTCTAAGCATTTGTTTGTGAGACATTTTATTTCAAAATCATGTTATGTTACAGTTGTTTTTTGAAATCTAATTTCAGATTGGTATATTATTTTCATTTTCTTTCCAGGAAAAATAATAGAGACTTGGCTGCATTTTTGCAGCCAAACAGCTTTATATTTGAACAAAAAGGAAAGTAGTTTCTGGTTATATCTAGAAAATTACTCCATAATCCTGTGCAGCAGTGTTTTCAAATCAGAAAGGAGTTAGCTGTGGCTTCCAGAGCTGATAATAAACATTGTAACATTTTAGGACCAGGTAAATCAGAGCTGTTCACCCACCTATTTTCAGAGGAAGTATCTCTCCTTCTCTTCCCACCAGCCTGTGGAGAGATGCCCAGCCCAAACTTAGAAGCAGAATAACCTATGACATCCACCATCTGCTTCCAATTTCCTATCCACCCAACCACATGCCTTATAATTTCCCTGAGGCCACACTGAAACGATCTCTTGTCCTAATATCATGCCCTGTGCATTATCCTCAGGAGTTTGCTAATGGTCCCCATCTTTTGTTTATTCAAAACTTTTTTGACTCAACTGCAGACACCAAGCTCACGTTCTCGCAAGTTCTTTCTGAACTTGTTCATTGCACATACATCATTCTGTCTCTAAATGCTTATAACACACATTCCATATATTTGACATGCTATTTCCTGTTTTTCTGTGGTGTCTCTTCTCATTTTGTCTTGTGTCTGCTGTGTTGTTATTGTACACATCACTATATCATCTCTCATATACTCTAAAGAAAAATCCTTGAATTCTTCAAATAAGTACTTAGAATGTAGTGTGATATTATTGATAGTAATTTTGAATCAGTCATTCCAGGCAACATATTTTCAAGTTCTTTGATAAAATGTCCTCATTATTTGTGTTTTGAATATTAGAGTCAGAGACAAGCTTACAGAGGCACATTGGGACAAAATTGATGCATATTTTTCACTATACATTAATATAATACAAGTTCATAAATGTTAATTGAAAAGAGACAGTGGGCCAAAGTATTCTTCAGTTTTAGGATGAGGCATCTGAAGTTTAACATGTCACTTCTCCAAGTCACACAAGCAAAGAGGAAGTCAGGACTTAAACCCAGGTCAGATTTATTTCAAAATATTTGCCTCTCTTTGCAATTAGTTATTTAGGAAATAAATGTGTGGATTAGTAAAACATATGGCATAAAGTTTCCAGCAAATATTTCAAACCACTAAGCCATTTACCTCAAAATTGTTACATTGCATGACATGAAAAAACATCTGACGTAGCATCTAAAATGCAATATAATTTTGACAATATTGGTTATTACTTACTGAATAAGGACATAGAAAACTATTGTTAACTCAATTTTGTAGATGAGGAAACCAAGTAAGCAAACTTTCAAAGAAGGTGCCTACTTCGACTTCTCAGCCCAAGGTCTTTTTATAATGCTATACGCTCTTTCTAAAAAAATGTATGTAGTTCCTCTGTCTCAAATGTCTTTCTCCAGTATTCATCACCTAATTATTGCCTCTTTCTATAATTTGAATTAGTCTACTCCAAAGTTCAGGTACTTCCAAAGTGATAGTATTAAGAGGTGAAGACTTTAGGCAGTGATTAAGCTATGAGGGCTTCTCATATGGGATCAGGTGCTCTTATAAAAAGTACTTCAGTGACACATATACACCATGGAATACTATGCAGCCATAAAAAAGGATGAGTTCATGTACTTTGCAGGGACATGGATGAAGCTGGAAACCATCATTCCCAGCAAACTGACATAAGAACAGAAAACCAAACACCACCTGTTCTCACTCATAAGTGGGTGTTGAACAATGAAAACGCATGGACACAGGAAAGGGAACATCACACACTGGGGCCTGTTGGGGAGGGCTATGGAAGGAAGAGCAGGGGGTTGAGGGGAGGGATAGCATTAGGAGAAATACCTAATGTAGATGATGGGGTGATGGATGCAGCAAACCACCATGGCACGTGTAAACCTATGTAACAAAACTGCACATCCTGAACATGCACTACAGAATTTAAAGTATAATAGAAAAAAATAAATAAGTAAAAATAAAATAGGATACTTTTGGTATAAGTAAAAAAAAAAAGAAAAGAAAAGTACTTGTCAAGAGATTTTGACCCTCTCATCCTTCCACCTTCTCCCAAATGAGGAAACAAGGCTCTTTGCCTCCAGAGGAT
>CAUYLG010059010.1:0-20226 GCA_963573385.1 Cacajao melanocephalus
CCCTCCCTGTGTCCATGTGTTCTCATTGTTCAACACCCGCCTGTGAGTGAGAACATGCAGTGTTTGATTTTCTGTTCTTGTGTCAGTTTGCTGAGAATGATGGTTGCCAGGTTTTATTTTAACTTCATTTTTTAAAGACATTCCGTGTCTGTTACTTCAACTTTTTTGCATTTTTATAAACTAGACAATTCTGCAGTGTTCTATTTTCCTCTAGAGTCTCTAAAAGTAACATATTTTAAAGCAAAATAATTTTCTTCCAGAAAGGAATAGCATTTTCTAAAGAAAGAAATTTGTATACCCTACTTTTCCTGACTGATTACGAAGTACTTTTTTATCTTATTAACAGGGCTGGTGGCCAGGTGCAGTGGCTTATGCC
Organism: Cacajao melanocephalus; assembly: GCA_963573385.1. NCBI lineage: Eukaryota > Metazoa > Chordata > Mammalia > Primates > Pitheciidae > Cacajao > Cacajao melanocephalus. Next base: position 377 of record CAUYLG010059010.1, read on the forward strand.
TGTAATCCCAGCACTTCAGGAGGCCGAGGCAGGTGGATCACCTGAGGTCAAGAGTTTGAGACCACCCTGATCAACATGGTGAAACCCCATCTCTAAAAAAAAAAAATTAGCTGGGTGTGGTGGCAGGTGCCTGTAATTCCAGCCACTTGTGAGGCTGAGACAGGAGAATCGCTTGGACTCATGAGGCAGAGGTTGCAGTGAGCCAAGACTTCGCCACTGCACTACAGCCTGGACGACAAGAGTAAAACTCCGTCTCAAAAAAATAAAAATAAATAAAAAGAGGGCTGGTATGAGTTCAGAGTTATTAGCTGGGTTGAATATGAAGGGATTTAAAACTCAGATTTTAAAAAGTATACGTTGATTAAATGATTTAGAGATATTAAAGCAGTTACTATATGGCAAAACAATACCAACATCTTGGCAACCTAAAGTTTTGGGAGAATGGTTGCTAGCGAACATTTAGGGGGAAATCAAAAGAGGAACGGCGTCTCCATATATCCACAGGAGGAACTGCATGAAAGGGAGATGAAGTCAGTGACAGAGAAAGCTGAGACAGTGAGGCCTGAACTGGCTGTGTTTCATACACAAGCCAGGCAGAAGGGTCCCAAGCAGCAAAAGGTGCCAATTATTCTCAAACAATTCACTTACCTTAACAATTTTAACAATAAATACACTTTGAACCTCTGTCCTGGAGGGAAAGAACTTCCAATAACTCTATTCAGTCATATGGATCAAATAAGCAAATAACAATCTCACGAGCCCTGTTAGAATACATCTTCAGTTTTCCATTGAAGACTCAATCTCATTTCTTTCAGATTAACAACAAAAGCAACACTTGGGAGTTAGAGGACCCTAGGCCTAACAGATACAGACAGCCTTCAGTTGGCAGTTGGGCCACTTGACACAACTGGATTAGCTTTTAAGTCAGACAGCCATCACACTGGTATTAGTCTCAGTAATAAAAATTTATTCATTGCCCTCCTCTGATTTTGTGTAAGGATTTTTTAAACTCTAGGTAAATATTATCTTAACACTTGCCTGATTTTCTTTATTGTGTTTTGTTTGTCTTTTGCATATAATTTCTTATTCAATCCAGAATTTCCTAGGCATTTTTTTAAAAAATGTTATTTTAAGTTCTGGGGTACATGTGCAGGACGTGCAGGTTTGTTTCATAGGTGTGCCAGGATGGTTTGCTGCACCTATCAACCCATCACCTAGGTATTAAGCCCAGCATGCATTAGCTACTTGTCCTAATACTATCCCTCCTCAACCTCAACCCTTGACAGCACCCAGTGTATGTTGTTCTTCTCCCTGTGTCCATGTATTCTCTTTGTTCAGCTCCCACTTATAAGTGAGAACAGCGGTGTTTGGTTTTCTGTTCCTGTGTCTGTTTGCTGAAGATAATGGCTTCCAGCTCCATCCATGTCCCTGCAAAGACATGATCCTGTTCCTTTTATGGCTATATAATATTCCATGATGTGTATGTACCACATACAAATCCTTCCTAGAATTTCTTTACAAAGGTGTTTAACGAGTTAAGAAGACAATGCAGAAGCATTCAGAAATCTATGGTAGTGAGGAAAGAGACAAAGAAAGAAAGAAGAGCATTGAGTGACAGACTTTTACAACAAAAATTTACATTGTTTCTCTATATGATCAGTAATCAGTAGAAAAATAGAAAATAATACAGGATGAATGAGTCCATAAACAATAGCAATAAAATCATAATGATCTAAAAATAAATTTGGTAAAATCCTCTGTAAAAATAACAACATATTTTTGAGAGTTATAAAAGAAGATTTGAGGAAAGGAAAAGAAAACCCATGTTTACACTGAAGACACTAAATTTATATCTCTTTTTCTGAATTTTATGTAAATGCTTTGAACTTTTAAAGAAATTGTTACAAATTTTTAACAAAATTTTAAACAAATTCTTTTACAGCTGAATTTTTATGACAGAAATTTTAAACAAATTCATAAATAGAACATATATTGCAATATTTATATTAAAAAGCAAGAGTCTCAAGTCTTTGAGTTAGATAATATTTGTCTGTATAATTATCTTAGTTGATCAGTAGCCCTTGTATAGGACTTGTATCTGTTAAAATCTTTATTTTAAAATTAGATTTTGATATCAATTTGCATTATTTTTCTCTCAGTTTTTTTTTAGTTGAGTCTATCTATCTATTTCTCCTTTTAGGTTTGTGTCTAAGAATTATGTCTATATACCTGGTGTCATAAGACCTTAATGAGTTCAATAGGATTGAGGCAGGCATTTGAGCCAATCTACTTATTACTTCTACAGAATGTCTCTTCTGAGCTTCTCATCTTTTCTCTCACATACTGGGATGTCCATTCACAATACCTCTGAAATGGAAATCTCTGTTTTCTACTTGGTTGGGATCCCAGGCATGGAGCATGCCAACATTTGGATCTCTATCCCCATATGTCTCATGTACACTGTTGCCATCCTGGGGAATTGTACCATTCTATTTTTCATAAAAACAGAGCCTTCTTTGCATGAGCCCATGTACTATTTTCTTTCCATGTTGGCTCTCTCTGACCTAGGACTCTCCCTCTCCTCTCTACCTATCATGTTAAGGATTTTTCTGTTCAATGCTCCAGGAATTTCCCCTGATGTCTGTATTGCTCAAGAATTTTTCATTCATGGATTCTCAGCTATGGAGTCATCTGTACTTCTTATAATGTCCTTTGATTGCTTTATTGCCATCTACAACCCCCTGAGATATACTTCCATCCTCACCAGTGCCAGAGTCATTCAAATTGGGCTTGCTTTTTCTCTCAAAAATGTTTTTTTGATCCTCCCCTTTCCTTTCACTCTAAAACATCTAAAATACTGCAAGAAGAACCTACTGTCCCAATCCTATTGCCTCCATCAAGATGTGATGAAACTGGCCTGCTCTGACAACAAGGTCAATATCATCTATGGCTTATTTGTGGCTCTCACAGCCGTCCTAGACTTGACATTTATTTTCATGTCCTACATGTTGATACTGAAAGCAGTGTTGAACATAGCATCATAAAAGGAAAGGCTCAATGTCCTCAATACATGTGTTTCCCACGTCTGTGATGTGCTCATCTTCTATGTGCCCGTTATCTCCCTAGCTGTCATCTACCGGTTTGCCAAACACAGTTTCCCAATCACGAGGATCCTCATAGCTGATGTTTTTCTGCTGGTGACTCCATTGATGAACCCCTTTGTATACTGTGTGAAGAGCCAGCAGATAAGAAATCTTCTCTTACAAAAACTGTGCCGGAAGAAAAGCTGAAGGGGATGCGTAACCACATGAATACCCAATGTCAATGTCAAGAAAACAAGCAGAATAGATCAATAAGGAAATATGCTATGTTAACCATTTTACCATATAATTTCTCAATATGTTTATTAGGATTAAAGAATCAAACTTGCAATTCTGTTGGTTCAGTGTTTAGGCTTGGGGCTCTGATGTAATTAAAATGTATTCCCAGGTTTCACTGTTATGCAGCTTGCTTTACCATTCCTATGAACATAATGTATTCTTGTCATTTTCATAATGATTAAAAGAATATTCTATATGTTAATTTGAATATTAATGGTATATACTTACATGACAACTGGGCAGTGATCTGAGGTGACCAAAGACTACTTTTTTATTTAAAGTACTTTTCAACACATACTTTTGACATCTTTGACGTGTGTGCATGTTCTTAGGAACTGAAATTAAGATGGGCAATGACACTGTTGCACATGAAAACATTCAAACAAACAAAGTAACGGGCATACATGAAGTTTACAAAAATAAAATAAATATTGTCTTTATTTACTTGTTTATTTAATTTAATATTTCCTTCCTGAGCATTCAAATGTTGTCTTCTAAGGTGACAGATTCCTGTCTTTGACATTTCAATGGGAATTCTACCTAATGACAAAGACTCTCCTCTACCCAGGTTTCTCTGAACTCTCTTCTCAACTTGTCCTTGACCTTCATATTCATCTCCATATTGTTCAATTTTAGCAAGAGTCATGCTAGGTCAGTTTAACCAAAGCCCCTCCCCCTACATATCTGATTACTTGAGATGTCTAGTTGAGTTCCTCATATTCTACTGTTGCCACTTGATGTATGATAATTCTGGCTTTCTATTAGCAAGAATCCTGTTAGGTCAATTATATACTTTGGACATATGTCCCCTCCAAATCTCATGTTAAAATTTAATCCCCAAGGTTGGAGATGTGGCCTAGTGTGGAGTTGTTTGGATCATGTGGGTGAATCCCTCATGAAGGGCATGATGCCATGCTTGCAGGACTGAGTGACTTCTCACTCTTCGTTCCTATGAGATCTGGCTGTTAGAAAAGAGCCTGGCTACTTCTTCCTCTTTCCTTTTATCTTGTTTCCTTCCTCTTGCTATGTGATGCCTTCTCCCTTTTCCCCTTCCACCATGAGTGGAGGTTTACTGAGGATCTCATCAGAACCAGGTGTTGGTGTCATTTTTCTTGTACAGTCTGCAGAACTGTGAGCCAAATAAACCTATTTTGCTATAAAGTACCCAGACTGAGATATTCCTTTATAGCAACACAAAACAGACTATGACTGTCAGTTGAGCTAAAATCTTCCCTACTCTTGATATTTCCTCTTAATAATTTTCTATTCAATAACCTGTGCCTCCATCTTTACTGCTTGGCCATAAATTCTTACCTTTCACTGTTGATTTAGAGTTGAGCGCAGTCTCTCTCCCTTACAACAAACCCCTGTAAATATCATTATACTCTCCCTTAATAAAGATTTTCTTACTGTTCTTTAAGCATCATAAGTAATTTTTTATTTAATGTTTGAGGTACCATGACTCAAAATCACGTTAATCATTGGACCCCACACTTTTCATTCAGGACCCTATGTACATGCTAGCCCGTGAAGAACAGTAAGGACAGATTTGATTCTTAAGGTTTTGTGTGTACTCAGGAAGCTGTGCTACAATCCTAGGTAAGCAGAAACTGAGTAAGAGGCCCAGGCTCAGTCTTCTCTGTTTGACAGGTAACTGCTAGGCTGGAAGTATTTCTTCCTGGTTCTGTCTTGAGTGGGGATTATTCCTTAACTTTTGGGCTATATGTTCTTCCTGGATCCTTATTTTAATTAATATTTATTTCCTGATTTGTGGACTCAAATTTTTTTCACCACTGTTTGTGAGAACGTTTTATTATTTCCATTTGATTCTTCTTTTCCTAATAGGAATTTCTCAGTCAATTGAAATTCCCTTCTTTAACATTTGCTGACTATATGCTCAACCAAGTCTATTTACTCACTTCCTGTCATAATGTGGCTGAAGACAATTTGGAACTTTAATGGTCTCTTTGGGAAACTAAAGATCTCCTCAAACTGGATATGCATCATCAAGATGGCTGAGCAGTGATGATGAGCTTTTTTTTTCATATGCTTGTTGGCCATAAATGCCTTCTTTTGAGAAGTGTCTGTTCATATCTTTCACCTACTTTTTGACAGGGTTGTTTGTATTTTTCTTGTACACTTGTTAAAGTTCTTTGTAGATTCTGGATATTAGCCTTTTGTCAGATTGATAGATTGCAAAATATTTCTCCCATTCTGTAGTCTGCCCAAAAGTATACAATTTAATGTGTTCTGGTATATGCACATAGTGATATACAACTATCACTGCTTTCTAATATTATAAAAGTTTCATCAACCTGAAAAGAAACTTCACATACAGCAGCAGTCATTCTTCATTCACCCATTTCCCCTCTCTCTAAAATACATTAATCTACTTTCTGTCTCTATAGATTGGCCTATAAATGGGATAATGCAATATGTCATCTTTTGTGACTAATTTCTTTCACTAAACATAATGTGTTCAAGGTTCATTCATGTTGTAACATACATTAGTACTTCACTCATCTTTATTATCAAATTATGGTACATTCCATATGCACACAACAATGTATCCACTTTTTTACTCAATGGTCAGTGGGGCGATGTACAAGTTTTTTTTTGTGAATATATGTCTTCTGAGCTCCTGGGAATATACATAGAGGTGGAATTCCTGTGTCATATGATAAATATATGTTTGAAATTTTGTGAAACTGGCAAAATATTTTCCAAAGATGGTAAACCAATTTACAATCCTACCAGCAATATAGGAGAGTTCAAATTTCTTCAAATCCTTGCCAACCATTGTTATTATTTGTGTGTGTGTGGTTTTTTTTTTTTTTTTTTTGGTACCCTTTCTATGTGCATCAAGTGGTATTTCATTTTGGTTCTGACTTGCATTTTCTTAATAACTAAAAATGTTGAAGACTTTTTATATTCATGATAGAGTTATAAGAATTACTTATAAATTATTGATACAAGTCCAGATATATGATTTGCAACTACTTTTATTCTGTGGGTTGTCTTCTCGATTTCTTTTATTTTAAAATCAGTTATATTTGTTTGCTTGGTTTTTTTTTCAAATTTTATTTTAGGTTCAGGGGATACAAGTGCAGGTTTATTACATGGGTAAATTGTATGTCACTGGGGTTTGGTATACAGATTAATTTGTCACTCAATTAATAAACATCGTTCCCAATAGGTAGTATTTTTTCACATTTTGATGATGTCTTTCAAATCACAAAAGTTCAAAAGTTTTTAATTTTCACAGAGTCTAATTTATGTATTTTTTGTTTGTACTTTTAGTGCCATGTGCAAAAATTTATTGTGTAATCCAAGGCCACAAATATTTACCTCCTGTGTTTTCTTCTTGAAGCTTTATTATTTTAGCTCTTATATTTATGTCTATAATATATTTTGAGATGATTTTTGTAAGGTGTGAGGTAGGCTGCAACTTTATTATTTTTGATATAGATTTAACTGTCCCAGTCAAATTTTTTTAAAGAAAACAGTTTGTTAAAGTTAACACTTTTTGATAACTATGCATTGCAGTAAATGGGTGTCCTTATTTGATCCTATATTTTAACTATACAATTTCCAAGCTTAGAATGTCACTATCCTAACAAAATATGCTATGTGAAGTAAGACTAAAATTTTTGCTGCTTCCTTCCTGTATACTGAGTTCAGGAAAAGCATTTGTAGTATTTATACCTGTCTACTGGTACTTACTTGTAAAGATGAATACATTTTCGTGGGTTTATTGGACTCTTTATTATATGGCTCTTGATATTACTCCTGTTTAAATTTTATAAAATATTTTGTTTTAGTCTAAGAAACATTATAGGGGAATAGCTGCACTCCCAAGATTTATACCAACCAGATAATTAATGCATACTTAGATTTATTTATGCCCTTGCAGGAAGCCCACTCTGAGACCCACATGCTGATTCCCTCATATTCCTGCAATGTCCGCCTTCAATACCTCTGAAGTGGAAATCTCTACCTTCCTTCTGATTGGGATCCCAGGGATAGAACATCCCCACATTTGGGTCTCCACTCCTATTTGCCTTATGTACCTCGTTGCCATATTGGGGAACTGCACCATCCTTTTTCACTTAAAACCAGAGACCTCCCTGCATGAGCCTATCGTCTCCTCCCCATGCTGGCATTTTCTGACCTGGAACTGTCTATCTCCTCTTTTCCAACTATGTTGAGAATCTTCATGTTCAATGCCATAGGAATTTCCTGATACCTGCTTTGCTTAGGAGTTTTTCATTCATGTATTCTCAGCTATAGAGTCATCAGTATTTTATCATGCCTGTTGTATTTTATCAGCCATCGACAACCCTTTGAGATACACCTCCATCCTTACCAGTGACAGAGTCCTTAAAGTTAGCCTTGTATTTGTTGCAATATGTATTTTATTTGTTCTCACTTTCCCCTTTATTCTAAAGAGGCTGAAATTCTGTAAAAAAAGAAAACCTTTTATCTCACTCTTACTGCCTTTACCAGGATGTCATAAAGCTGACCTGTTCTAAAAACAGGTCAATACCATCTATGGGTTTTTGTTTGTTTGTTTGTTTGTTTGTTTTTTGCTTGTGTGGCTTTTTTAAAATCTATATTATACTTGGTATGCATTTCTGTGACTTACGTGTTTATCCTGAAAATTGTTACGGGCATTAATTCTCACAAGGGTCATCTAAAGGTCCTCAACACTTGCATCTGTCACATCTGTGCTGTGCTTATCTTCTCTGTGCCTCTCATCATCTTGGTTGGCCTTCATTGCTTTACAAAAAATGTTTCTCCAGTTATTAGGTTCATAATAGCTGATACGTTCCTTTTGTTTTCCCGTTCAATGAATTCCATTGTATACTCTGTGAAGAGTCAGTAGATTAGAAATTTGATTCTGGCAAAATTACGGGATAAAGATTTAATGAAAACTCAGCTCATTTTGCAATTTCAGAAAAAAAAAAAGGAGGGATCTAAGAATAACAAAGACTAGAAACTGGATACAAAGAGACGCTACCTATAGTCAGTAGGTTTATCAAATGTTAAGTCATTTATTTAATTAAGCAGCAAGAGCATTCTAGACTGGATTTCTTGCAAGTTAGGCATGGAATTATGTGCTTATAACTAAGATTTCCACCTTTTTAATTTTTTTATCATTGTATGCAACTAGATATACAAATATAATAGTCTCACCCACAGAATATAGTCCTACTTAGGATTGAATAAATTTTCAAAATGTGATTCCTTAAAAAATAACATGGTTATTTAGGAAAAAACAATCATGGCTCTAATTAACTCAGGTATGATAAGCAGTGACTTACCTGTGCTGAAAGATTAAGCACATACACTCAACCACACATACAGTCAGCATCTCCTAATCATCTATTGTGTGTTTATGTGTCAATCATAAGCAATTCAAATAAACTATTAAAAATGCCCCTGTCCTAAATTGCTTCGAAACATGTTTGAAGCTCTAAGGCTCACATGCATAACACAATTAAAATCAAACAAAAAATATTAGATAAGCAAATATTTTATTCGTTATATTTTTCATTATCTCAAATAGATTCCATAAATTACCTTCTTTAGATGCATACTGCTCCTCATCTAAGTCTGCACAAAACCCTCTATTTGCCACTGTTATAGCCTTAAACAACAGTATTCTTTATTATATGTATTGTAAATCAATGTGCGAGTGATTTAAAACACAGCTTTCAGCTTCTATCTTTGTCAGTGCTCATAAAGTGCCTGCAACATATTTATTCCATGTTTGTTAAAAGCTTCATGATGGTAGCCAGTTTTTAATATGTAAACAAAATGTTTGATAGGAAAGTCAAATATTCAATTAGAGTATGTCTGGGAAACCCCATTAATGTAGACTTCAATTGTTCTACAAATTAATTACTTGGGACAGAACAAAATAAAAGCAAGCACAAATAGTATGCAGGAATCATAAAATAAATGAAGTAATTGTGTATTTATAGTCAGAATCTTGTCAGGTCTGTACTGAAAGTTATCTGACTGAATGTTAGACCCCTGTCCAAACATTAATTTGTTTAATCAACACTAAAATTTCGAAAATCAAAAGGTCTATATTAATATAATAGACCTTGCATTGCAAACAACAGTAAACGCAGTATCACCTTAAAAAAACAAAAACATTCTGAGGTAAAATATAATAATGACTGACACACATGAAGTAAAAGTCGTAGGAACCTTGGGAGCTACAGCACACTTAAGTACTGGAAAGAAGTTGTTATCACCACTAACTTATATGCTTCATCTCTCTATTATGTTTCCATAAGTATTTTCAATAAGCTGAGACATGCAGTGTGCTAAATGGTGGATGGAAAAATAAGCAACAAAGCACTTGCTGTCTCTCAACGAAGAGAGAAGAGAGAACTGTCATTCTCAGATCCACTTAAAAGAAAAGTGAGTAACAGCTTTCTTAACATTCTAAGAAAAAGTGATCACTATACCAAGGATAAGAACTCAATGGGACTGGCACAATTGGTTCATATGCCAATCCCTGTGCCACAACCCCTATCTCTGGGACTGTGATATATTAAAAAGAACATTCTCTTTCCAGAAAGGTTGAAGGGATGGTATCAGACAGGAATAAACAGCACAAATATAAATAAATAAAAATAAACACAAACAACCCAGTATTTATCTACTAGAACAGCCGAGAATGGCAGAATGACTTCAGTGAGAAATCACAATAACAAAAATATTATTTACAAAATGTGATCATCCATTTAATGAATGCCACTATATTCCAAATATATAAGAAATCAGTGTATACAACAGCCTGTAGAGATTTCATTTGTAGCGCTTTAAAAACATACATTGTTCTACTACACCGGTGATTAAGAATCAATGTACCTAGCAGTAATTGTGACTCACAGAGAAATCAAGTCATCAAAGACAGACAGGTATACAAAAATATGCCATCTGAAATAATAGCACTTATTCAGGAGCCATGAAAATGCTACGTTTCAATTTTGGTATGGCATTAGAGTCACCCAGGGAGCTTTCAAAAGTTGAGATATTCAGCTTAATGTCATAGCTGTTTAAATCAGAATACATAAATCAATTTTACCCATTCATATGCTGATGAATATTAGAGTCATTTTCAAATGTTGGCTATTATGATTAAGTTCCTATAGACATTCTTAGAATGTGTTTTCTTGAAACAAGAGCTAATTTTTCTAGAAATAGTATTTTAAGTCATAGGGTGGATATTAATTTACATATAGAAGACAATGCCAAACTTTATTACCAAAGAACTTGCACTGATTTACACACCTAATAGCAAAGTGTAAGCATTCTAGTTCTCCACATGTTCACCAAAATGTAGGATTGCTAATCTTTTTAATGTGAGTCATTTTAATGTGTATGATACAGCATCTCATTGTGATATTAATTTGCATTTTTCCAAATGCAAACTGAACAATGCCAGTCAAGTACATTGTCTATTTTGTGTTGAACTTTATTTATTTGTAGTTCTCTACCTCTCATTTCTCAGGTATATGCAATGAGAATATTTTCTTGATGAGAACATTGAAAATTTACTCTTAGAAATATTGAAATACAAAGTACTCAGTTATTAGCTATGTTCAGCATTCTGTGCTATTGTTGTAAGAATCAAATTTATTCTTCCGATCTAATTTTTTACCTTTCAGCTACCATCTCCTGACTCCCTCCATCCCTCATCATCTTGTAATCTTCATGAGTTCTGTGTTCTATGAGTTCAATTGTTTTTAGATTCCACATATAGGTGAGAACATGTAGTGTTTGTCTTTCTGTGCCTGGCTTATTTTACCTAACGTAATGTTCTCCAGTTCCATCCCTGTTGTAACAAATGACAGAATTTCATCCTTTTTTAGGCTGAATAATATTCCATATGATGATATTATTTATTCCCAATGAGTGGTTGGTCTTATCATAGAAATACTTTCTATTGATTAATTTTGATTATTCAATTCTTTTTTCCTGGATTGTGTCCATGGTTATCCCAGGATCATGAAAATATTACTATAATGTTTACTGCAAGTTTTTTTCTTACAACAAAGTTTAATAGACACAAGCATTGCTTTTAAACCTCTAATGTATGCATGATGTGCTTCCAGATACTTTTAGGCATTTAAAAAATTTGTTTTTCACAGTGTCACATCTTTTTATTAAGTGCTTTTTCTATTCCTTTAGTTGAAGAGATTGAGGCTCTGAGAATTTCATTTTTGCTAACAAGATGAGTAGTAATTAGGTGGTTTAAAAGGCATCTTACTCTTTCAGGACATCGTACATAGATGTCAGATATAAGAGTCTCAAAGATAATCTGTATGTTAGGGTTTTTTGACAGTCTTAATAAAATAAAATGAAAAATAAATAAAAGTTACATAAATGCCACTGAGGAGGTGATGATTTATGGTCAACATAATGATTTTCACGTAGTCCTGAAATGAAGAACATTGCAAACAACAGCAAACCCAATATTATCTTAAAGAAATGAAAACATTCTGAGGTTAAATATCATAATGGCTGACAGATGTGAAGTAAACATTGTAGGAACCTTGGCAGCTACAGCACACTTAAGGTCTGGAAAGACACTGTTATTACCACTAACTTATATGCTTCATCTCTCTATTTTGTTTCTGTAAGTATTTTGAACAAAGCTTACCCACGTAATTTGCTAAATGGTAGGTGGACAAATAGGCAATAGAGCACTTTCTATCTCTCAATGAAGACAGGAGAGAGAACTGTCACTCTCAGATCCACTTATTAGAAAAATCTTTTATAGCTTCCTTAACATTCTAAGCAGAATTGATCGGTATACCAAGGATAAGAACTTAATGTGACTGGCATAATTGGCTCATATGCCAATCCCTGTGCCACAACCCCTATCACTATCACTGTGACTGTGATATATAAAAGTGGACATTCTCTTTCCAGAAAGTTTGGAGAAATAGTATCACACAGCAATAAACAAAACAAATATAAATAATTTTTTAAAACAACAAACAAACCGGTATTTATCTACTTGAACAGCCAAGAATGGCAGAATGACTTCAGTGAGAAACAATAACAACAAAAATGTTATTTACAAAAAAATGATCACTAGATGATATATAAGAAATCAGTTTATGTAATAGACTGTAGAGATTTCATTGGTAGCACTTAAAAAAGCATACATCATTCTACTACACGAGTGATTAAGTAGCAATGTACCTAGCAGTAATTGTGACTCGTGGAGAAATCAAACCAACAAAGACAGACAGGTACCAAGAAATATGCCATATGAACTAATAGCATTTATTCTGGAGCCAGGAAAGTGTTACTTTTCAATCTTGGTAAGGCATTAGATTCACCCAGGGAGCTTTCAAATGTTGAGATATTCAGGTTAACCTCATAGTCAGCTAAATCAAAATACATAATTCAGTTTTAGCTATTCACTTGTTGATGAATATTAGAATTGTTTTCAAATGTTGGCTATTATGATAAAGTTCCTACAGACATTCTTAGAATGTGTTTGCTTGAAACAAGAGCTACATAGAAACAGTATTTTAAGTCATAGGGTAGGTATTTATTTGCCTATAAAAGACAATGGCAAACTTTATCACCAAAGAACTTGCACTGTTTTACACACCTAATAGCCAAGTGTAAGCATTCTAGTTCTCCACATGTTCACCAAAATTTGGAACTGTTAATCTTTTTAATGTTAGCCATTCTAATATGTATGCTATAGTATCTCATTGTGATATTAATTTGCCAGTCAAGTGCATTGCCTGTATTTTAATGAACTTTACTTACTCATTTGCAGTCTTTTACATATCAGTTGTCAAATATATATACATAATGAGAATTTTTTTTATGATGACATTATGAATTTATTCTTAGAAATACTGAAATACCAAGTACTCAATTATTAGCTATATTCAGCATGATGTGCTATTTTTCTAAAAAATCCAATTGATTCTTCCTATGTAACTTTTTACCTTTTGACTATCATCTCCTGACTCCCCCTATCTCCATCATCTGGTAATCGTTATGCTACTTTCTGCTTCTGTTAGTTCAATTGCTTCAGGTTCCACACACATATAGGTGAGACACGCAGTGTTTGACTCTCTGTCCTGGCTTATTTTATTTAACATAATGTTCTCCAGTTCCATCCATGTTGTAGCAAATGACAGAATTTCTTTGTTTTTTAGGGCTGAATAATATTTCATACGATGATATTATTTATTCACAATGAATGGTTGGTCTTTCCATATAAATGCTTTCTATTAATTAATTCTAATTATTTAATTCTATTTTCCTAGTTTGTGGCCATGGTTATCCCAAGATCATGAAAATATTATAATTTTCATGAAAATATAATTATAATTTTTCATGATCCTGGGATAACCATGGCTACAATCCAGGAAAAAAGAATTCAATAATCAGAATTAATTAATAGAAAGCATTTAGCAATCCCATTACTAGGTATTTATCCAATGGGGCATAAATCATTCTATTATAAAGACACATGCACATGCATGTTCATTGAGGCACTGTTCAGCAAAGACCTGGATCCAACCCAAATGCCTATCATTGATAGACTGGACAAGGAAAATATGGCACATATACACCATGGAATACTATGTTGCCATAAAAAACAATGACTTCATGTCCTTTGTAGGGAAATGGATGAATCTGGAAACCATCATTCTCAGCAAACTGACACAAGAACAGAAAATCAAACACCACATGTTCTCACTCATAGGCAGGTGTTGAACAATGAGAATGTATGGACATAGGGAGGGGAGCATCACACACTGGGGACTGTTAGGGGGGACTAGGGAGGAGCAGCGAGGGGTAAGGAGGTTGGGGAGGGATAACATGGGGAGAAATGCCAGATATAGGTGACAGGGGGATGGAGGCAGCAAACCGCATTGCCATGTATGTACAATGCAACAATTCTGCATGATCTGCACATGTACTCCAGAATCTATATGTATATAGATTATATATATATATATAATATTATTATAAATTTTCTAAAAGATTTTTTGTTTTACCTTTAATACTTAGGCCTTTTATCCAACTCAAATAAATGTTTTCATAAAACTCAATATTTCTTTCTTTCTACTTGCATTTAAATTGCTCTATTTATTGTAAATACCATCTATTCCTTATTGAATTTTGTCACTGTATATTTATGTATAAAAGTCGGAGATATGTTATATTCCATTAATCTATTTGTCTCTTCTTGTGTCAATACCACAAAACTTAACAAACGTAGTTTTAGAGTTAGACTTGAAATCTAACGGTATAATTTTTTTTTACTTCTCTTACCTAATATAGATCTTTTACATTTCCATATAAATTTTTAAATCAACTTGTCAATTTTAGCAATTAAAACCTACAGATCAACCGATTTGTAGCATTTTATTTCTTACAAGAAAAATACGTCAAATCTCTAGGATGAAATATTAATATTTGCATATGCATGTCTCATTGTATTATTATAGTTACAATATTATAAATACTAATATTCTCTGTATACAAACAACTCTTTCAAAATATATTATGAAAATTAAGTATGAAAATCAATACTAGATTACAATGTAAAAATTCTTATGAATACTTTTTACAGTTGCTAAAACCCATTCTTTTATTTCATAGCAAGTATAGCAAAATGGGAAAAACAATGATCATAACGGTTAAGAAAGATGCCAGTTTTAAAATTACATCATTCATTCATTCAACAAACATTTAATAAGCTACTATATGCCATCCACTATGCTAGTAATGTGCTACCTGTCTTACTGCAGCTTACTTTACAGTGTCATGGAACAAATCGCCTTGGTCCACAAAGTTGAACATTGACCCAATGAACACAGGACCCAACCAAAGCAATTACATACACATACACACACACATACACACAAACATTTTGCTGTCTCTTGAATAAGAAGTACTTGGAGAAATCTCAGAGAAAAAGCAAAGAGGAAGGAGAGGATTCTTGACAACACAACCAAATGGGGCTTATTTTCAATAGGGAGGCAAGCAGTAGGCAACTGGCAATTAAGAAGTAATCATCACATAGTTTAAAAGAATTTATGGGAAGATTATGATAATATTTTCTTATGTTTCCACGCTTTAGTCAATAAATATTAACATCCATCCAGTGACTATTTACTAATAGGAGAGAGTATATAGTTTTCTCTCCTCAAGAGCCTTTTCCTTAGGATCTCTATGCTAGCATGATTTTCATTGTTGCAATGATTTGCAACTGTAGGACTAAATGTTTCATTTTATCCCCTAGAATCTACTAGTAGTCTGTTAAGAATGCTAAAAATTATACACAGTTTCAGCTGTATGTACAGTTCATAATGCCTTAAATATTGCTTGGCAATCTGATAGCATACTATATGCTTAGTTATCAGGAACATAACAGACCTGAGTTCCTACTTAACCTCTACTCTGCAACCATTCTGTGATATTACACCCCTTCTGTGACTACTTGATCTTCTTGAGAAAAATTTGCTTCATCAGTAAAATGAAGATAATAATATAACTTGATAATCTCATTCAAAAAATTTCAGGTTTCAATATCCTTATGTGGTAATGGAAGTCACCAAGTAAACAATTTAATTTTCTAAGAAATATTGGTCATTATTGTGTTCAAAATGTAAGAAAAGGAGCTCAGATTTTTGGCTTGCACATTCTTAAAGGGTTATTACTGTAATAAGTCCCTTAAAAGGGATAGATTTGGGAAGGGAGAAAAACTTGTTTAAGTTGGGCAAGTTGGTTTTAAAAAATACTTAGTAATGTCTAATGGAACTGGGGAGATAGATCCAGGATTCCGGAATAAAATCCAGGATAAAACATTGTGTCCTAGGATGTTTGTCCTGCAAGACTTCCTGGAATGCAGAATCAACTCATAGCATCTCTGCTTAGACTTGGTGTTGTGCAGAGTAGTAATACACAAGCGAATTATCCATCAGAAATATCCTAGCTTTTTGCAGAGAATTTACTATGTTTCTCTACTGCCCAGCAATTAAGGACCTGTTGCCAAACAAATACTCCTTTGTTACAGATGTTACTAGATGTTTTAGTTGCCTTGGTATCAACTGTCTCTGTAAATATACTGTATCTACAAATGTTTATTCTTATTTTCAGAAATGATCTAGCCTTGCTGCAATCCCCAGAGAGCTCAGCAATCCCAGAGCCAACAGTGAGGTAAAAAGCAAGAGACAAGCCCTTATATATAAGAGAAGTCTTTTGTGACAGACAAATTCAACAATACCGTGGGTTTGTACATCAGGATTCTTTAGGTTTTATCAAAGATGCCCACCCACACATCCACTCACTGGTGAGTACCCAGATATTCTCATTTTTTTGGCTTTCATTCGAATTCTATTATTGGCAATTAACCACATAGAACTGAAGTTCAGGACTTAGATCTGAAAGCAAGAATTAGTAGAAGATTCCAGTTAATTGACTAGGGTTTATAAATATTTTACAGGAAAAATACAATCAGATGCATGTATAAATGCAAAATTTAAATCTGGCTTGTCTATAGAAAGACATGTCCACAAATAATTTTTCCAACATATTATATAGGCAGATTCTAGTATAAAGTAGTACCCATTTCTATTCATTATGACAGCCATATAAATGCTTTGTTTTGTCAAAAGAAAGCTGAAAGAAGTCACAAATTTTAACACTGCTTTTCTTTCTACTAAATTTTCAGATATTCCTATTTTACCAACACAAACTTCTGTATGCTTCATTGCAGAGCACTATGAATGCATCATGTCCATTATCAACACATCGTATGTTGAAATCACCAACTTCTTCTTGGTTGGGATGCCAGGGCTACAATATGCACACAGCTGGATCTCTATCCCCATCTGCAGTGTGTATCTTATTGCTGTTCTAGGAAATTGCACCATTCTTTTTATCATCAGGACAGAGCCCTCTTTGCATGAGCCCATGTACTATTTTCTTTGCATGTTGGCTATGTCAGACTTGGGTTTATCTTTATCTTCTCTCCCCACCATGTTAAGGATCTTCCTGTTCAATGCTCCAGAAATTTCTTCCAATGCCTGCTTTGCCCAGGAGTTCTTCATTCATGGATTCTCAGCATCGGAGTCCTCAGTCCTCCTGATCATGTCATTTGATAGATTCCTAGCCATCCACAACCCTCTGAGATATAGCTCAATCCTTACAACTGTCAGAGTTGTCCAAATAGGAATAGTATTCTCCTTTAAGAGCATGCTCCTGGTTCTTCCCCTCCCTTTCACTTTAAGAAGCTTGAGATATTGTAAGAAAAACCAGTTATCCCATTCCTTCTGTCTCCACCAGGATGTCATGAAGTTGGCCTGCTCTGACAACCGAATTGATGTCATCTATGGCTTTTTTGGAGCACTCTGCCTTATGGTAGACTTTATTCTCATTGCTGTGTCTTACATCCTGATCCTCAAGACTGTACTGGGAATTGCATCCAAAAAGGAGCAGCTTAAGGCTCTCAATACTTGCATTTCACACATCCGTGCAGTGATCATCTTCTACCTGCCCATCATCAACCTGGCCGTTGTCCATCGCTTTGCCCAGCATGTCTCTCCCCTCATTAATGTTCTCATGGCAAATGTTCTGTTACTTGTACCTCCACTGATGAACCCAATTGTTTATTGTGCAAAAACTAAACAGATTAGAGTGAGAGTTGTAGCAAAATTGTGTCAATGGCAGCTATAACAGGCATATGTGATAGAAAACATGGAAATGTCTGGTAAGATATTTAAGGTAAATGTGAGAAAAATTAGTATTTGACACAAAGAATTATTAACACATAGATTCTTTAATCACAGACTGATTTTATTCACTCTGGATACTGAGAATGAGAATCAAACTAGAAATAGGAAGTGCATTGACATATGTCCCCATTTCAGTTAACTAGAATAAAAATAAATGTCTGAAGATAGCAGCTCTGATACAAGCAACACATTACAACCAAGACAGAAAAGTGACAATTTTCACAGTTCTGACAGAATTTGGATTCCTCATTGTCCACAATCTCTCTAACCCAAGTTCTTTTAATGCTAGACCTAAATTATATATTAACTCTTTCTCTTTATTCATTTTAATCATCTTAGTATATCATCATAGTTTTTAAAAAATTTAATCTTTTATAATCAATATGGGGGTACCTGTGTTGGATTTTTACATGAGTATATTGGATCCAGGTAGTGAGCATAGTACCCAAAAGATAGTGTTTCAGTCCAATGCCACCTCCTTGTCTTTCTCACTACCAGTAGTCTGCAGTCACCAGCATTTCTTTAGTAAAATGTTGCTAAATTCCCTGCTTTATAATTGATTCACTATGCAAAGCAAGAGTAATCTATAGGCAAATCGAATGTATAAGTGCCTATTTTAAATTTAAACTCTTACTTCATTAGAAATACAATTAAATCAAAAGAGAATATATTCTAAGACCCTACATGGACAAGACCGTTTCTACTTCTTTAACACCATGAGATACTCATTAATCTCCAGCCACATCGACCTACTGAACAGTTTTTGAATTTACAGAGCTCTTTGTTTTCTGTGAGTATTCACACCATACCTCTTTTTCTAAAATGCTCTTGACACCAATTTTGTATAATGCATTTCTATTCTTTTTTCTTTAAATTTTGGCTTAATTTCATCATAGATTACCTAGTTCAAGTTTGTATCATGACCCTCTTTTTCTCTTTTATTCCTGGTATATTCTTTATTATACTTCATATTTGCAATTATAGATATATGTGTGCTTATTTCAATTCTTTCTACTTCTTGAATAAAGTGTACTATAAGTGATTGAAGAGATCTATCTATTTTCTTTATTTTTTTCCTGCCTAATGTCTAGGGCATTTCTGATGCAGAGTAGATTTCAATAAATAATTGCTAATGAATGAATTTAAAAATAAGGCCATGTTTACAGAAAAAGTTGCTGGCAGAAGCATTAGGTCATCTTTCATCAAGGTAGAATAGAATTTTTCTCTGGGCAGGGCATCTGTGAAAAAAGGCAACAGCACACCAGGAACTGATAAATAAAGCCCCATCTTCCCGGGACAGAGCACCTGGGAAAAAAAGGCGGTTATGAGTTCCACTGCAGCAGACTTAAACGTACTTGCCCAGCAGCTCTGAATGGAACAACGGAACTCACACCTCAGCACTTGAGCTCCTATAAGGGACAGACGGTCTCCTCAAGCTGCTCCCTGACCCCTGTATATCCAAAGAGACACTTCATAAAGGAGAGCTCAGGCTGACATCTTGTGGGTATCCTTCTGGGACAAAAAAAACAGAAGAAGAAACTGGCAGCAACCCTTACTGTTCTGCAGCCACTGCAGGTGATCCCCAGGCAAGCAGGGTCTGGAGTGGACGTCTAGCAGGCCTGCAGCAGAGGGACCTGACTGTTAGAAAGAAACCTAAAAAACAGAA
>CAUYLG010059011.1:0-33755 GCA_963573385.1 Cacajao melanocephalus
ACAAGGAGGGGAGCATCACACACTGGGGTCTGTCGAGGGGAAATAGGAGAGCGACAGCAGGGGGTGGGGAGTTGGGAAGAGATAGCATGGGGAGAAATGCAAGATACAGGTGATGGGGAGGAAGGCAGCAAATCACACTGCTATGTGTGTACCTATGCAACAATCTTGCATGTTCTTCACATGTACCCCAAAACCTAAAATGCAATTTAAAAAAAAGAAAAAGAAAAGCACCTGGTAATGCTTGCTACCATGTGGCATCCCAGGCCCCACCTCCACTACATCTGGCATTGGACTCTGGAAGCATCAGTCGTAGTAAGTCCCCAGAGGGTTCACAGGGTTGGTGGACCACACCTGAGATGCTGGCGGAAGCCCCAGTCCTTGATCCCAGAACTGGCGGCTCTCCATGCTCCGTCCCTCCTGGCTGCCCTGAACCACCTGCTTCTGCCAACTGCGTGATTCTTCCCTGAAATGTGTCTCATGTTTCCAGCCTCTGCACCTGGGCTTTCACGTTCCATTCCTCTCTGCTTCGAGTCTTTCCACAGTGTTTTACTGTGGCCTGGAGAAAACTGAGGGGCTCCAGGATGGAAGGTGCTCTCCAGAATTCACCAGACGCAGAGCGGAGTACCCAAGACCAAGAGTTATGGGACGTTCATTTGACAACTGGCATTGCCCTATCTGAATCTCCATGTTCTCATTAATTAAAAAAAAAAAGAAAAAGTGGGTGGTGCCAGACAAGGTGGCTCACACCCATAATTCTAGCCCTCTGGGAGGCCAAGGTGGGAAGATTGCCTGAGGTTAGGAGTTCGAGACCAGCTTGGGCAACATAGTGAAGCCCCATCTCTACAAAAAAATTAAAAGATTAGCTGGGCGTGGTGGTTCATACCAGTAGTCCCAGCTACTCTGGAGGCTGAGGCAGGAAGACTGCTTGAACACAGGAATTTGAGGCTACAGTGAGCTATGATTGCACCACTGCACTCCAGCATGGGTGACAGAACAAGAAGACCCTGTCTCTAATAAAAAATAAAGTTATTGGGAGGCTGAGGTAGAGAATTGCTTGAATCGGGGAGATGGAGGTTGCAGTGAGCAGAGATCGCGTCACTGCACTCCACTCTGGGCAACAGAGCAAGACTCTGTCTCAAAAAATAAAAAACTAAATAAATAAAAAGTCTGGGGGGATCGGAGGAGGGAGGAGGTTACTATCTATCTGACAGAGTAGTTGGAAGGATTCAACATGTCACCAAAAACAGAAATGGGTGTGGGAAGTAAAAGTTCCTCTTCAAAGTTTCATTTCTTGTTAAAGGATAAGTCATAAGTGTGCTAATAACTCTTTGTTAAGCCCTATCGTATGTAGCTGTTAGACCTGCCATGCTTACAGGCATGTAGTACATTCTATGTCCTTGTACTTTAACCAAGATATCGGTGCTGGCTGGACGTGCTCACAGGCATGTCCCAGCTCTCCATTGCTTTTGCCTGTTTAGAAAAGTTTTCAGTTATTAGCCAATTGGGATTTAGTTTAGATTGTGATGTCTGGCTCCAACCAATGAAGATCAGACACAGCAGTAAGGATGACCCCAAATGTGTAAGGGATAAATGTGTGTATTTTCCTTTGTTCATTGTACTCTCATGGCATGATGGCTAGCGAGAATACCCTTCCTGCAGCCCAGGAGGTAAAAATTGCTTGCTGAGAGATCCTTTATCTCGCTGCTTATTTTTCTTTGTGGCACCGAGCATCTGTTTCCAACAACGGGTTTTATTGCCAGCATTTTTGTTCTTTATCTCAGCCCAGCCCTGGTCCAGAGTGTCTAGAGCTGTCCCTAGGCAGGGATTGGAACATGCGGCTCATACAATGAGTCCATTGTATGCTGCACTGTCAAACCCTGGGCTGCAGCTCAGCTGCAGGGACCTGAGAGAGCAGATGCAGAGCCATCGGGGGAGTTAAGGGATAAGAAAAATGCCACAGTGGGTCCCGGGGGGCGGCACTACTCTCAGTCCCCTCTTTCTTTCTGATAGGACCTTTGCCTTTCTGGAAAAATCAGAAGCTGTGGCTGGAGAAGACTGACTAGCTGTCTGGAGCAGTGAGCAAGAAGGGCTTGGCAGAGGAAGCTGCTCTCTGTGGAGGGGAGCCGAAGTGGCCTGGTTTCATTGTGGTTGCTCCAGCTTGGGGACCCACCCCGGGCCTGGGCACAGGAGGGCAACAGCCTGGTAGATCTAGGGGTCTGTGGGCCTCCTTAGTCAAGAACTTCCACTACAAATGGGTTCAGGCCAACACTAAGGCTGCTACTGTGTGGGAAGTAGAAAAGTTCCTTTGTAAAGTTTCCTTTCTTGTTAAAGAATAAATCATAAATGTGCTAATAACCCTTTGTTAAGCCCTATCCTATGTAGCTGTGAGACATGCTGTGCTTACAGGCATGTAGTACATTCTATGTCCTTGTACTTTGACCAAGGTATCTGTGCTGGATGTGCTCACAGGCATGTACCAGCTCTCCATTGCTTTTATCTGTTTAGAAAAGTTTTAAGCTGTTAGCCAGTCTGGTCTTAGTTTAGATTGTGAGGTCTGGCTCCAGCCAACAGAGATCAGACACAGCAGTAAGGACGACCCCAAATGCATAAGGGATAAATTTGTGTGTTTTCCTTTGTTCATTGTACTTTCATGGCATGATGGCTAGTGAGGGTACCTTTCCTGCAGCCCAGGAAGTAAAAATTGCATTGCTGAAAGATTCTTTGTCTCAGGGCTGATTTTTCTTTGCCACACCAAGTGTCTATTTCCAACATACTGCATCCTTGATTTTTTTTTTTTTTTGAGACAGAGTCTCGCTCTGTTGCTTAGGCTGGAGTGCAGTGGCGTGATCTAGGCTCACTGCAACTTCCGCTTCCTGGGTTCAAACGATTCTCCAGCCTCAGTCTCCCTGAGTAGCTGGGATTACAGGTGCCTGCCACCATGCCCAGCGAATTTTCGTATTTTTAGTAGAGACAGGGTTTCACCATGTTGGACAGGCTGGTCTTGAACTCCCGTCCTGAAGAGATCCATCTGCCTTGGCCTCCCAAAGGGCTGGGATTACAGGCATGGTCAGCCAATGTGCCCAGCCTTGACATTCTATTTTTAAATAAAACTCAGGCTTCCAAAAAGAAGCGGATGTTTATCTAATTCAAATTAGTAACCAGCCAAAACCAAGGAGACAGACATTTCTGAGCGAGGCTCTCGGAATGGCCGGGAACCGTTTACATCTTGTTGACAAACTCATGTTGCAAGACAGGAAATTAGCCTCCTCCATGCCCATTTTATCTGTTTAATTGCTGTTTGGTAATAAATTACAACATAGAGTCCATTAATTAAGCCAGTGATGTCCATGGAACGCCAATTCCTTCTGCTGGGGGCTGCCTGTTTACGGGAGCTCTGATTCTGCTACTGTTTGCACCCATGGCACTTTGGGACGCGGTTTAGAAGGATTCGGGTTGGAAGACGGGACTCCTTGCACAGAAGGAGTTGGTTTGGGAAGTGGGGGAGCCTTGATGAGTGAGCAGAGGGACAGCCTGGCAGCTGGAGAGCCGTGCCAAGAGTTCTCTAATTCAGGACACGTGGCTGAACAGAAAGCAACATCAGATTGACTTTTTAACAAGCAGCTGGTGGAAAGCCACCGGGGCCCAGCTAACAAGTGTCTATCCCAGAGCCAGGGGGAGCCCTGAGCAGCCTAATTCAGTTTGCCATTCTAAATCAACTCAATCTAATCAGCTCAATGGCAGGAGCTCTCACTTGGAAAAGTTCCGCACACAGGTGGAGCTGGGAAAGATGAAACCCAGTGATTTCGTAATGAAGGCGCCACGCCGTGCTGGGAGTGCCACTAAGCTCCCAGCGGGAAAGGAGATTTGATGTCTGGCTCCTGCCTGGGGAGGAAGTAGTAGGTGGTCACCTTCAGAGTGAAAACCGTCTTTAAACTTTAACCACTGGCTCAAGCACAGCGGCTCACACCTGTAGTCTCAGCAGTTTGGGAGGCGGAGGTGAGAGAATTGCTTGAGGTCTGGAGTTCCAGACCAGAAGGGAAATCCTCTCCTCTGTCAGTCATCTCTCTCTCTCCCTCTCTCCCTCTCTCTCTCTCTCTCCTTCCTTCCTCCTTCCTTCCTTTCTTCCTCCTTCTTTCCTTCTTTCTTTCTTCCTTCCTTCCTTCCTTTCTTCCTTCCTTCCCTCCTTCCTACTCTCTTTCTTTTGTTAGAGGCTTGTCTGCTGCCCAGGCTGGAGTGCAGTGGCACGATCTCAGCTCACTGCAACCTCTGCCTCCCGGGTTCAAGTGATTCTCCTGCTCCAGCCTCCCCAAGTAGCTGGGATTACAGGCATGCACCACCACACCCAGCTGATTTTTGTATTTTTAGTAGAGATGGGGTTTCACTGCGTTGGATGCTCTTAAACTCCTGACCTGATCTGCCTGCCTTGGCCTTCCGAAGCGCTGGGATTAAAGGCATGAGCCACCGCGCCTGGCCTCGGTGGGAGGATTTCTTGAGCCCAGGAGGTCGAGGCTGCAGTGAGCTATGATTGCACCACTGCACTTTAGCTTGGGCGATAGAGCGAGGCCCTGTCTCCCCCCGCCCAAAAACAAAAGTTTTGACCATGTTGTCCTGAAAGTGGGTCATCCAGGCATTCCTGCTGGTCCATCAGGGCCCCACGGGGCAGAAGCTTGAGGGAGGAGGGAATACGAGGAACAAAAGCTCCAACAGAAAGGGAAGGAAGGTCAAGCTCGCAGCAGTCTGCCCAAGACTAAGCTTGGAGGTGTGGACATCACAGGGTGTTAGAGATGGTGGGGTAGACGGATGGGGAGGGGAGGGGCCACAGGGCCACAGAAGGCAGACACAGCGGCTTTACATTCCAGCCCTCAGGTTCACCCAAGAGCTTCCTGAGTGGCCTTAGAAACCTTCCCCTGAAATACCCAAAACAAAATGCAACTGTTTAGAGCCACGTGGGGAAGCTCTGGGATCAGACCGTCTTTACTCCATTCCACATTCACAGGAGGAGTGGACGTCCTCAGAGCAGTTTTTGATTATGCCAGTATCTAACTGCCATAGCCCTTCTGATGTCACCGTTACTAAGTACTCCATTCAACTGTGACTTATTCAGAAGATTGCACAAAGAAGTCTGGGAGTTCAGTGCTCTTGTCACAGCTCCTCTTGGAGTAACTGCCTAAGACGGTGATGGGGCACGGCCGTGGGCCCAGGAGTGGGACTGCCCTCGGCTCAGCCTCTGGGATCTTGCTGCCTGGGCCATAGGCTGTGGGTATCCTAGGAAGTTGGTGTGGGGAGTGTGCTGGGCGTGGCCTCCCACCCTCTGTGTCCCCTCTCTTCAAGCCCTCTAGGCCCAGGACCACGAGTCCCTATCTCCAGCTCCTGGCCATCCCAGCCTGAGACTAGCTAGGGGCTTTTCATTTGGTCTATTCCAAGATGCAGCTTCTTAGATAGTCCCCTCTGGAGCTGCTGTATGCAGTCTAAACACATCCCCTCCCTGACCCCCAGGGGAGCCTTCCAGTGGCTCCCTGACATCCTCTGGATCAAGTCCCAATTCCTCAAACCAGCAGCATCAGCATCACCTACGAATCAGAAACGCAAAACGGGGGCTGGGTGCGGAGGCTCACGCCTATAATCCCAACACTATGGGAGGCTGAAGGTGGGAGGAGGCCTTGAGGCCAAGAGTTAAGACTCCATCTCTACAGAAAAAGGAAAATTGAGCCGGATATGGTGGCATTAGCCTTCAGTTCCAGCTACTAAGAAGGCAGGGAGAGCACTTGAGCCCAGGAAGTTGAGGCTGCAGCGAGCTGTGATCACAGCACTGTGCTCTAGCCTGGGCAACAGAGTGAAATTCTATCTCAAAAAAAAAAAAATCTGTGTGGATGCAACAACCACTTATGAACCTTTTCCCTAGTTTCTTCAGAGAAATAAGCAGAAGGACTCCTACCTTCTTAAAATCTCAGAATACATAACTCCCAAGGCAGACAGCAACAAAGGTAACCAGAAGGCCTGCAAGGCCCCTGTGGGCCGGAGATGGTGCTATTACTTCCTTCCTCGTCAGAGACGAGCTCCTACCTGCGGTCCCCAGCCGTGGCACGGATACAATATTGCTGTGTGGTTCTCCAGCGGCCCCTGGTCCAAGCAGACGTCTTTTGCCTTGTTGTTGCGAAGCTGCAAGAACAGACAAAACACGACCCATCAGAGCTCAGCTAGCGGGGGTGGGGATTCCCAGTCCCTGCTCCACCATGCCTTGGTTCTGACTTCGTGACGGGAAGACCACATGAGCTTCTAAGTGAGGACCGGGGCTAAGTCTGTGCAGTGATCACCTTAGCAGGAAAGATCAGCTCTCAAGGTGGACGGCATGGATGCTCGGTCTCTGACTGTGTCCTGGGCAGCTTGGACCCCACCCTCACAGCACCTGCATCCCCAACGTGTCAGGCAATCTCAGGGAACTTCTGCGTATAGGAGCACTGGTTACCTAGATCTTAGGCTTCTCAACGGCTTTTAAACATCTAAGTGGCTTCTAAGCTTCTCAGTGGCTTGGAAAATCTGGTTATCCAGATCTTAGGCTTCTAAGTGGGCCTCAGCACCAACATTGATTTTAATAAACTAGGTAATCACAGGTTAGCTTCTCATGTCATTATTTGCATAAAAGCATGAAGAACAGATGCAGTGGCTCACACCTGTAATCCCAGCACTTTAGAAGGCTGAGGCAGGAGGATCACTTGAGCCCAGGAGTTCAAGACCAATGTAGGCAACATAATGAGGTCCCATCTCTACAAAACCATTAAAACAAATTAACATCTGAGCACGGTGGCTCATGCCTGTAATCCCAGCACTTTTTGGGAGGCTGAGGTGGGTGGATCACTTGAGGTCAGGAGTTCGAGACCAGCCTGGCCAACATGGTGAAACCCCATCTCTACTAAAAATACAGAAAATTAGCTGGGCGTGGTGGTGTATGTCTGTAATCCCAGCTACTTGGGAGGCTGAGGCAGAATTGCTTGAACCCAGGAGGCGGAGGTTGCAGTGAGCCAAGATCACGCCACTGCACTCCAGCCTGGGTAACAAGAGCAAAACTCTGTCTCAAGAAACAAAAAGACAAAAATAAAACAAATTGACCAGGAGCGGTGGCACAGACTTGTAGTCCTATCTACTCAGGAGGCTGAGATGGGAGGATCACTTGAGCCCAGGAGCTCCAGGCTGCAGTGAGCTGTGATTGTACCACTTCACTCTAGTGTGAGCCACAGAGCAAGACCTATTTCTAAAAACAGAAAAAATACCTAAACACTTGCTATCATAAAACACTCTAGCAGTATCTGTTTATATATTCAGAAACATTTACTGATACCTATGTTGTGCTAAGCACCATTGTAGGTGTATGGAACGCACCCATGGAAGAAATAGCCAAAAGTCCTCAAAGCAGCAACACCCCAAAACTAGGCATGTATCTTTGGGAGCGTGAAAGAACTGATCTAATTTGGATCTCCGAGTGCACTGCGGTCTATACGGGTATCCATCCCACCACTACCCTAGGGTCTCAATGGGGGGGTAAAAGGCAGCACTGCTGGACCTCTCATCTATACTCATTTCCCTCCAGATTATATTCTCCATGGAAACAGAGAGAAGAAAAGGCATTCTGTTCTTTGTCTACCCAGATTGTGTTTCGGCTCACACAACTTGAGCAGATTTCTAAATCCTTTTTTTTCTTTGAGTGACAGGGTCTTGCTTTGTACTCCAGGCCAGAGTGCAGTGGTGTGATCATAGCTCACTGCAGCCTCCATCTCCTGGCCTGAAGCAATCCTCCCACCTCAGCCTCCCAAAGTGCTGGGATTACAGGTGTGAACTACTGTGCCTGGCCAAGAGTTCTTTACATATTAAGGACATGAATGTTTTAACAGAATATTTGCTTTACGTCATGATTTGAGATTGCCAGGCTTTTAAATTTTGTTCTAATATTGATGCAATCAAATCTATCATTAAGTAATTTAATAAATATTTATTGAGGTCCTGGGAAGTGCCTGGCACTGTGCTAAATGTAACGAGCAAAAGATAAATAACACAGTCCCTGCCTTGAAGTAGTCTACCATCTACTGCAATGACTGAAATATGCTAAGGCCAACAAGGAGAACTTTTTTTTTTTTGAGATGGAGTCTTGCTCTGTCACCAGGCTGGAGTGCAGTGCTGTGATCTTGGCTCACTGCAACCTCCACCTCCTGGGTTCAAGCGATTCTCATGCTGCCTCCCAAATAGCTGGGATTACAGGCATGCGCCACCACACCTGGCTAATTTTTGTATTTCTAGTAGAGACGGGGTTTTGCCATGTTGGCCAGGATGGTCTCGATCTCCTAACCTCATGGTCTACCAACCTCAGCCCCCTAAAGTCCTGGGATTATAGGCATGAGCCAGTGTGCCCCACCAAGAACTTCTTTACCCCTTCTGAGGATTCAGAGATAACTGCTAAGAGGAGGTGACTCCTGCCCTGAGTGTTATAAAGAATATGTGGGCTGGGTGCAGTGGCTCACGCCTGTAATTCTAATGCTTTGGGAGGCTGAGGCTATAAGATTGCTTAAAGTCAGGAGTTTGAGACAAGCCGGGGCAACATAGGGAGACCCCCATCTCCACAACAAATAAACAAATTAGCCAGGCATGGTGGCATGTGCCAGTAGTCTCAGCTACTTGGGAGGCTGGGGTGGGAGGATGGCTTGAGCCCAGGAGTTTGAGGCTATAGTGAGCTGAGATTGTGCCACTAGACTCCATCTTGGGTGGCAGCAAGGCTGTGACTCAATAAGTAAACAAATAAATAAAGTTGTCTAAAGCCAACAGCAGTGGCTCATACCTGTAGTACCAGCTACTAGGGAGGCTGAAGTGGGAGGACGGCTTGAGCCCAGGAGTTCAAGTCACGATCATGCTACTGCATTCCACCCTGGGCAACAGAGCAAGACCCTGTCTCTTTGAAAAAAAGAGCTGTCTAAAAAATGGTAATTTTTGTTGCCAAACAGAATTTCATTAATTTGTTTTTTTTCATTTAACACTATAGTCCATCTGAAATGTACATCTGTAAATGGTGACACTCAGCAGGTGGAGAAGGAGTAAGAGAACCAAATCCCTTAAAATGTTAACATTGATTATATCTGGGAGTTGGGATTTGGAGTAAGTTTAGTTTTCATCTTTATATTTCCAATAGAATGTATGTGTTGAATTTATTATTTTAAAAAGAAAGTTTGTAAAAACAAAAAGCTTCTCTTCCAAATAATCAGACTATGATCACAATGTCACCTCCAATGCCACCCCCACTGTATAGCCCAAAGGACATCATTTATACTGTGGTTGATGTCAAAGGCAACCCGTGGAGTTGTGCAGTGCACCGACTGTGGAGCTGTACACAGCAGCTCTGGCAAACTTCTAGCCTAGGTGGTTCGTGCCTATAGCCCCAGATACTTGGAAGCTGAAGTGGGAGAATTGCTTGAGCCCAGGAGATCAAGGCCAGCCTGGGCAGCATAGTGAGACCGCTTTTCTACAAAAATAAATAAATAAAAAAATAATAAATAAACAAAATTAGCCAGGT
Organism: Cacajao melanocephalus; assembly: GCA_963573385.1. Classification (NCBI taxonomy): domain Eukaryota; kingdom Metazoa; phylum Chordata; class Mammalia; order Primates; family Pitheciidae; genus Cacajao; species Cacajao melanocephalus. The sequence continues at coordinate 9,554 of CAUYLG010059011.1, forward strand.
GTGATGGTGTGTATCCACAGTCCCAGCTATTCAGAAGGCTGAGGTGGGAGGATTGCTTGAGTCCAGGAGTTCAAGGCTGCAGTGAGCCAAGATTGTGCCACTGCACTCCAGCCTGGGGGACACAGGCTGGTCATCGTTTTTACTGTTTCCTTTTTAGTAACTATTCTTCTTCTAATTATAAAAGGATCACCTAACATTAGTGAAAGTCAGAAAAGCATGACAAAGTACCCCCACAACTGCTCAAAGTCCTACTTACTACCCAAGGTAATTATAAGTATCTTCTCCATTTCCCAATGCTACTGTTACACTTGCTTCCAATCTAAAATAGCAGCAAATTCAGTTTTATCATCCTTAGATTTCCTTCTTAAGCATTATGGTATCCATGTTTTTCTCCGGTACCATTTGTAATGGCTATAAAATAGTTCGAACCACGAATGCATTATATTCAACTAATCTTTAAGTTAAATTCAAAACAAAAATTTCCTCAAAAATAACATGTCTGAGCTGAACAATGTTACTCTCAAGTCTCTGTGTCCTTATTTCAGATTGTTTGCTTGGGATAAGAGTGGAGAAGAAACTGTCGTTAAGCTTTTTAGTGCATGTGGGTCGAATTGCTTTTTAAAACGCTTGTTTCAATTTGCACTCTCACAGGGAGTATGAGTTTTCTTCATATTACTAAGACCTTGCCTGTGAAGTAACAACATATATTCCAAAAAATGAATCTTTGTTTGGGGATAGGGAAAAAACAAAGCTGTCTATTTAATTTTTGATTTTCTTTGACTATGAAATAAATTTAAATTTTTCATGGGTTTTTCACCCATGTGTATTTTTTCTTCTGTAACTGACCTTGTGCTTTATTTTTCTTTGGGGATGTTTCATTTTGTTGTTTAAATCAAAATTTTAAAATCATGCCTTTAATCCCAGCACTTTGGGAGGCCAAGGCGGGTGGATCACTTGAGGTCAAGAGTTGGAGACCAGCCTGGCCAACATGGTGAAACCCCATCTCTACTAAAAATACAAAAATTAGCTGGGCGTGGTAGCGCTTGCTTGTAATCCTAGCTACTAGAGGCAGGCTGAGGCAGGAGAATCGCTTAAACCTGGGAGGTGGAGGTTGCAGTGCGCCGAGATCATGCCACTGTAACCCAGGCTGGGTGACTCTGTCTGAAAAAAAAAAATTAACTTGTGGAACTTATTATGTATTAATGGTATTTGTTCACCTATAGTATTGGTGGTAGATGTATTTCCAGTTTGGCGTGTTATTTCCCTACTCAGCTGATGTACAGATTATTTTAATATTTATGAGCTTGGATCCATGACACATTTCCTTAGCATTTCTTGCTGTGGCTTTCACTCAGAAAGCCCTTTCTCATTCAGAGATCAGATTCATCACTATTTCCGCATGATTCTTTTACTATTTCTTTCATGTAATGCTACAGTCTGTCTGAAATCTACTTTGGTATATGGCAAGCTGTAAGGATCTGAATTGATTTCTTTTCCAAAGAGCTAGGAAACTGACCCAGTTGTTTTAGGAATAATCCATTCACTGCTCATTGTGGTTCGATTCTTCCTTTCTATTTAATCTTACTTTGATAGTTAAAAAAAAATCATGCTTTTATTTTGGGGAAGAAAACACAAGGCAGTTCAGATCTATTAATAACTACTGCTGTGTGCCAGGTACCTTCTTTATCTTTTTTTTGAGACAGTCTCACTCTGTCACCCAGGCTGGAGGGCAATGGCACGATCTCAGCTCACTGCAACCTCCGCCTCCCAGGTTCAAGTGATTCCCCTGCCTCAGCCCCAGATAGTTGAGATTGCCTGCACCTGCCACCATGCCCAGCTAGTTTTTTTGTGTTTTTAGTAGAGATGGGGTTTTTCACCATGTTGGTCAGGCTGGTCTCTAACTCCTGCCTTCAAGTGATCTGCCCGCATTGGCCTCCCAAAGTGCTGGGATTACAGGTGTGAGCCACCGCGCTTGGCCACGCCAGGAACTGTTCTAAGGACTCTACATATCACAGCTCACTTTATCCTCCCAGGAACCCTGTAGAGGAGGTACTCTCCTTCCTCCCATTTAATAGATTAGGGAATGGCAGCCAAGAGGAGCCACACAGCCAGTAACAGCCTACTAGGATTTGAGCCCAGCAGGCTGGCTCCAGTCTCCACGTATCCCTAACCACCCCAGAGACTGCCCTTGCAAGATGTGAGCATCCTGTTCCAAATTCCAGCTCAGGAGGGTCCCCACTCTACATCCAATAACTTAACCTGAGGTGGATCACCTTTCTCTAAAAGGCAGCAGGCAAAGGCTAGGAAAATCCATAGTTGTAGAAAAACGTAAGTACTCTAAGTTGAAGGGATTCTTCTTAGCTTTAACCTGGTAGTCACAGGGAGTTGCAGGGAAGAAAACCAGATTGTGGAGCTAATGGGGTGTCTCTGCCACATTGAGAGCACCCAGCTCCCTACTCCTTGGCCCGACTGCGTGTCCCCTATTCTGTCTCAGACAAGCATCGCAAAAAGAACACGGTAGATGCATGAGTGTTTCTATATGAAGATGTTCTCAGCAATGGTATGATATTTTAAAATTAGAAATGACACAAGTGTCTATGTTCTCAAAGCAAAGCACAGCTTATACAAAACGTGGAACCATGTGCAGCCATTGATCAGTGGCAAAAATATTTAACGACACAGTTACATATTCTCTATATTATTGAGTAAAATTTCAAATTATTAGGCATTGTGAACGGAATGGTTTCAGTAAAAAAAAATACATGGATACGCACACACACACACACAGGCCAGAGGCCCATACATCAAAGTGTACACGTTATCTCTGGTATCTTGATGTCCACGTCCAATCTTGGTTTCATGACTTATAAGCTCTGACCTTAGGTAAGTTAGATAATTTCTCTAAGTTTCAGTTTTCTTATTAATAAAACAGAAATAATGCCAGTTTCTCATAAGATGAAGGTGAAATGAATTTGTATGCAGAAAGCACTTAGAATAGTGCCCAGTACTTCCCAAGCACTCAAATATTCGACCCTAGTATTATTATTTTCAAAATGTTCTCAAATGCATATTGATGGTATTTGTAATAAGAGAAAAATCGCTTTGTCTTCAGGTTTAGAAAGGTGATATGATCACACCATAGACACAATCTGAGAACATTTCCTCCTCTTTGGTGAGAAGTGATTCCAGCCCGCAGCACAGAGCGATGGAGGCCTCCAACCCCCCTGCCTCTCTACATCCAAACTAACTTCCTGCTCAGTATCTCCGCTTATGGGTCCCCAGAGGACCTCAAAGTCAAAATTTCCCAAACAGTATTCATTATCTGCTACATATCTCAGGCCAAGAAGACTCCCACAGTCTTTTCTGTTTTTCTTTGTTTGTTGCGTTTTGTTTTGAGATAGAGTCTTGCTTCTTTGCCCAGGCTGGAGTGCAGTGGCACGATCTCGACTCACTGCAACCTCCACCTCCTGGGCTCAAGCGATTCTCCTGTCTCAGCCTCCTGAGTAGCTGGGATTACAGACATGCACCACCACACCCAGCTAATTTTTGTATTTTTAGTAGAGATGTGGTTTCACCATATTGGCCAGGCTGGTCTCGGACTCCTGACCTTGTGATCCGCCTGCCTCGGTGTCCCAAAGGGCTGGGGTTACACACGTGAGTCACCGCACCCAGCCCAGTCTTTTATCCACAGCCTATTGTAACAGTCATCCCATTTGTTCTGTACCCCAACCCTCCAGCTAGAGAGAATCTTGCTGTCAGGGATGGCCCTTCCAAAAAACACTCCTTGAATGAGTGAATGAGCAACTCTATTTCTCCCCAGCAAAGCAACCCACAGCATATTAAACAGCATTCCAAGCCAAAAGCATGCAGGGTCCAAATTACCTCCCCGTAAGCAATTGTATTATTGTATCTTCTCATTTCTGGGTAAACGTGGTCCAGGTACCACTGGAAATTCTTACACTTTAAACTTTTCCTTAACGCTCTTCTTTCGGAGACATCACCGATGTCAATTCCTGGATTCTGAAAGGGGAGAGAAGCCAACGGGTGTTAGTGATGGTGGGGTGATGGCCACGTGGGGCACAGGTGGAGCCACTTTCAGGGAAACCTTCGCATAGAAGATCTTAAGCCTCATATGCTTATTCAGAAGAGTGGTTTTTTTCGTTTTTGTTTTTTTGAGGCAGAGTCTCGCTCTATCACCCAGGCTGGAGTGCACTGGCGCAATCTCATCTCACTGCAACCTTGGCCTCCCAGGTTCAAGTGATTTTTTCTGCCTCAGCCTCCCCAGTAGCTAGGATTACAGGCTCGTGACACCAGGCCCAGCTAATTTTTGTATTTTTAGTAGAGACAGGGTTTCATCATGTTGGCCAGGCTGCTGTTAAACTCCTGACCTCAAGTGATTCGCCAGCCTCAGCCTCCCGAAGTGATGGGATGACAGGTGTGAACCACTGCACCCAGCCAGAAGGGCAGTTTAAGGAGACCTGTTTGCTTCATCCAGACCCAGGCCAGGGAATCCTCATTCCTGAGCAAAGCCAGAACCAGAAGCAACAAAGGTCTCAGACAAGCCAACCATCCTTATTGCTGTGCAAATGGACTTCTGGGACACGCGGATGTCGACCTGCATTCTCAGTTTCTTCTCTCCTACATTTCCTTAGTAACTGTCAGAGCCAATTATTAGAGGAATTACTTGACTAGGACAAGAAAATAAATGCCTACAACCACCTCCTGTCTTTCTTTTTCATACCTGCGAAATGTCTCCTTTTGTTGGCTCTTCGCGAAGTTCATTATACACAGAAGTGAAAATAATTTTCTACTGCAAAGCTTGTAACGGTGTTCTAATGAATAATTCACTCTGCTTTTACAGAAATAAACCTGTAATGGCTGCTGTGTGCTGACAGGAAAAATAAAGGATCTGAAATATGACTCCGCAGACTCAGCTGCAAGATGGCCAGGAATGAGTGGAGACAGGATGCATTTGGGGGCCGGGAGAAGACTTCCAATTATGTCATTAAGATCACCTGGGCGGTCAAACGGTGCTTTTTAAAGGGAAATCCCTTTAAATGTCAAACTTATTCAACCCAAAGATAACCCTGAGCAGTAACCATTAACTTTTTGTTTTCATATATTTAGCTTGATTCATGAAAATGGTCTGGGTTTTTTCTTTTTTTTTTTTTTTTGAGACAGGTTCACTCTTGTTGCCCAGGCTGGAGTGCAATGGCACAAACCTGGCTCACTGCAACCTCCGCCTCCCAGGTGCAAGCAATTCTCCTGCCTCAGCCTCCCAAGTACCTGCGATTACAGGTGTGTGCCACCACGTCCAGCTAATTTTTGTATTTTTTAGTAGTTGGGGTTTCCCCATATTGGTCAGGGTGGTCTCAAACTCCTGACCTCAGGTGATCTGCCCACCTCGGCCTCCCAAAGTGCTGGGATTACAGGCATGAGCCACCGTATCCGGCCAAAAATGATCATTTTTTAAAAGCCTAGTAGGTTACCACTGGCATTTGGGACCAGAGATTGTCTGCAGTCATGGACAAAGCACTTGGCTACAGTCAAAAGATTTGAGTTCTTTGTTACTCTAAGTCACACCACCATTCCAGGTCAAAACTTGTGGCCAGGTGCAGTGGCTCACGCCTGTAATCCCAGCACTTTGGGAAGCTGAGGCTGGAGGACTGCTTGAGCCAAAGAGTTCGAGACCAGCCTGGGCAACCTGTCAAAACCTCGTCTCTATGAAAAATACAGAAGTTAGACAGGTGTGGTAGTCCACGCCCATGGTTCCAGCCACACAGGAGGCGGAGGTGGGAGGAGGCTTGAACCTGGGAAATGGAGGTTTCAGGGAACCAAGATCAGGCCACTATTCTGCAGCCTGGGTGACAGAGTGAGACCGTATCTCAAAAAACAAAATTCTCCTATACGAAACAGGAATAATAATAGTACCTATATCTATTTCACTGATTTCACAGGGCTGCAGTGAGAGTTTCATTTTTTTTTTTTTTTTGAGATGGAGTCTCACTCTGTTGCCCAGGCTGGGGTGCAGTGGCATGATCTCAGCTCATTGCAACCTCTGTCTCCTGGGTTCAAGCAATTCTCCTGCCTTGGCCTCCCGAGTAGCTGGGATTACAGGCATGTGCCACCACGCCCAGCTAATGTGTGTATTTTTAGTAGAGACAGGGTTTCACCATATTGGCCTGGGGTGAGGTTTTCACCATATTGGCCTGGTATGAGGCCCTGAACTGACATCCCTGCCCATGTGCTATGAGTGGGACCTTAAACAACTCACTGTTAGCTTCTCATAGCTTCAATTTCTTCATCCGTAAAATGAACAATATAATACATTCATATCAAGCTAGCATTTACGGAACACTTCATATTTGCTGAGCTCTGTTCTCAGCCTTATTTTATCTTCATGGGAATCCTATTAGGTAAATATTAACAATCCATGTTAATAGATGAGGAAACTGAGGCAGACAGTTCTTCTGTCATGAGGTTGTTATGATAATTAAGATATTGCAAATAATGACTTACTACGTACCTGGGACATAGTAAGTGCTCAACAAATGTTACATATCATAATGGATAAAAGCACTTATTGCTTAACAGCTAGAAGGGGCTAAGTGGCCAGAAGAGTTTAATTCTTGAGAATATGTTTCAAAACAGATAACAACATTGGAAAATCCTTCACTTTTATCTTCTTGACCCATAAATCTGGCATACATTCTTCTGTTCTGGGCTCTAGCCTCCTGACACATAGGGGCTGCCATCTCTCAATAGGAACCACTCCAGGTGTTTCCGGCATGCCTCAGACCACCTATAGGTGCTTTGGCGGAGGAGATAAACTGAGCTGTGGCTGAGGGTGTAAGTTGCCCTGCTGTGCAGCAGAGGACAAACAATGCACCCTGTGCCAGGTGCCACTCTCAGCATGCCACATGTATGAATTCATTCAGTTCTCAAATCACCCCAGGAAGAAGAACCTGCTATGACTCCCATTTTACAGCTGAGGGAAATAAGGTACAGTTGACCCTCTATATCCACAGTTTCTACATCCATCAGTTGAACCAACTGCAGATTAAAAATATTTTTTAAGATGCCAATAAGAACAATACAATAAAAGAATACCAATAAAGCATAAGAATTATTTACACAGCATATATTGTATTATCTATAAGTAATCTAGAGATGATTCAGCCATAAAAAGGAATGAATTAACAGCATCTGTGATGACCTGGATGAGATTAGAGACTATTATTCTAAGTCAAGCAACTCAGAGATGGAAAAGCAAACGTCGTACGTTCTCACTGACATGTGGAGCTGAGCTATGAGGACGCAAAGGCATAAGAATGACACAATGGACTTTGGGGACCTGGAGGAAGAGTGGGAGGAGGGCGAGGGATAAAAGACAATAAATACAGTGCAGTGTACGCTGCTCAGGTGATGGGGGCACCAGGGTATCACAAATCTCCACTAAAGAACTTACTCATGTAACGAAATACCACCTGTACCCCAATAACTAATGGAAAAATAAAATTAAAAAAAATTTTGTGCTGCTGTCATAAAATACATCTATGTATATATATTTACACATAACCTAAGCATAAAGTCCTGTGTGTGTATATATACATATATATATATACGTATACACAGGATGTTTTATGTGTGTATACACACACACACACACACACGGCATTATGCTTAGTTTATGTGCAAATACTATGTGTATATATAGTATTTGCACATAATATATGTATAGTATTTGCACATAAATACTACAGGATGTTATGCTTAGGTTATGTGCAAATACTATGTGTATACACACACACACACACACACACAGGACATTATGCTTAGGTTATATGCAAATACTATGTGTATATACACACACATATGCACACACACACACAGGACATTATGCTTAGGTTATGTGCAAATACTATGTGTGTGTATATATATATATACACACACCCACACACACACAGACACACACAGACACACACAGGACATTATGCTTAGGTTATGTGCAAATACTATGTGTGTGTACACACACACGCGCACACACACACACACACACACAGGACGTTATGCTTAGGTTATGTGCAAATACTATGCCATTTTGTATCAGAGACTTGAGCATCCGTGAGCTTTGCTATCCACAGGGAGTCCTGGAATGAATCCCCTATGGATACCAAGGGATGAATGGTACAGAGAAGATAAGTGGATTTGGTCAATATCTCCTAACTCATAAATGATAGCGCTGGGATTCGAACCATGCTAGTGTGCAACCACTGCACAAAATTCCCGTGGGGCCGCAGTAACATGGGAATTTCCGTGGGCCACATTCTGAGCAGCATGCGGAGGAGAGCTGATGAGCTAGGGGATTTGGCACATAGTAAAGGCATCTGACACGGGGCAGCCGGAGCTCCAGGGGACAGAGACAGAGAATGTTATAGAGGATGAAGGGTCTGCTGCCAAACATCTGGGCAAGAACTTTCTGGACACAGCATATGTCAGGAGCAGGGCAGCCAGATTGACATAATAAGACTGGGATGAACACACTAAGACTCCTGTAATCTCTGTAAGTGGATTTAAAGAGATTCCCCTTGTGCTAGCCCTGCTGTCAGGCAGGAGTTCTAAAGCTCAGACATCTGCGAACCCCTTTGAAATGCATTCATAATTTTTCTAAGCATGAGCATTTTCTGGGGAGGAACCATTGGTTTATTAAAGAAATAGTGACCAGTCAAACAGTAAGGATCACTGTTCTGGGGTGGCGGGGAAAGGCTGGTAGTCCCTACCTCCAGCGGCAGGTTCCACGCTATGTACACGTGAGACTTGTAATCGTCCATCCAGACCTCAGCAACGCGGAGAGCATTCCTCTTGGTGTAGAAGCCGATGTTGCTATTATATGGTTTCTTCTTCCGCTCGATGTGGGCCACCCGTGAACAAGGAAGGACCTCCATGCTGCCCCCACAGAGCCATACCTAGGGGAACAAAGATTTCGTCAGCCTGAAAAATAAATTCCCAGAGGCCACTGCCCCCCCACCCCCGAATCGAGCCCAGAAGCAATGGATCAGCTGACTTTGCATAAATGTGAAACACATTTTAATATATAAATCCAATGAGAGACTGCATGGTGGCTCACGCCTGTAATCTCAGTACTTTGGGAGGCCGAGGTGAGCAGATCATTTGAGATCAGGAGTTTGAGACCAGCCTGGCTAACATGGTGAAACCCCATCTCTACTAAAGATACAAAAATTAGCCAGGCATGATGGTGCACACCTATAATCCCAGCTACTTGGAAGGCTGAGGCAGAAGAATCACTTGAACCTGGGAAGTGGAGGTTTCAGTGAGCTGAGATTGTGTCGCTGCACTCTAGCCTAGGTGACAGAGTGAGACTCTGTCCCAAATAAATAAACAAAAATACATACATACATACATACATACATACATAAAGCCAATGAGAGTTCAAGGCGGGTTTGTTACTGCAGCATGGTCTAACCTAATCTAGCTAAAACATGTAAAAAAGGCTTGGGAGAATTCTTATAGAAACAACAACTCAGGATATAAATCCAGCTATAGGTAAGAAAAGCCCATAAACCTAAGTTCCCCATGGCAACACATGAGTTTTCTTAAGTTCTCAATAATGCACAATAATGCACAAATTTCTTAAGTTCTCAATAATGCACCCATGAAGGTACCCTTTCCCACCTGGCTGAAGCTGTGCCCTGACAATGTAGAATGGAAAATTCATAGTCAGAAACAGATCCTCTATATTCATATCAGCACAAGGTGTGTATAATGATCTAGTTCTGCAGTGTGTTGTGTTTTGTTTTGAGACGGGGTCTCGCTCTGTCACCCAGACTGGAGTGCAGTGGTGCGATCATAGTTCATTGTAACTTTGAACTCCTGGCTCCAAGTGATCCTCCTGCCTCAGCCTTCCAAGTAGCTGGGACTATAGGTATGTGCCTCCATGCCAAGTTAATTTTTAATTTTTTTTTTTTTTGTAGAGATGAGGTCTCTGTTGCCCAGGCAGGCTGGTCTCACACTCCTGGCCTCTAGTGATTCTTCCACCTCGGCCTCCCAAAGTGTTGGTATTACAGGCATGAGCCACTACTCCCAGCCTAGTTCTACACTGTTAATATGCTCCACTTTGGAGTCCTATGGCACAGATGCCAGGCCTTCTGGAAGTATCCACTCTGATGCCATCATGAGCAGCTGTCACTTGCTACTGCTGAACTATTCAGATGGAAAGCTGCAATGATGGCTGCCTTTGAGGCAAAAGCTCAAGGACGTGGGACTTATCATTCCTCCACATGGGCATGGCAGGCACTTAGGCTGTAAGGCCCTGCGCCAGAAAGAAAGCTGGATCATCCAATTTCTTTTGGTCCAGGTAAGAAAATAAAAACAACCTTACTGTAAAAAAAAAAAATTAAATTTATACAAATGAAGTTCCTAGTACCAGTGGAAAAGGAGAAAAATGACAGAAAAGTTTCAGGGGCCTGCAAGGCTGCTCTGCTGTGAAGATACTGTATACTCTGCATAATTGACAGTTTTTTGCAGGTGAGCTGACTCAGGTGGGCTCATTCCAATATGGGTTCCTTCAAGCCATTCTACCTTTAGTTTCCCAGTAACCCAGTAACCTTCACAGCAAGGACAGTGGGACACTCTTGAGTGTTTGCATACCCCCTCTTGACTTTTGTTGACTGAATTTGGTGGCAAAATCTGTTTGTGTGTGTATGATGTTCTGTTTCTATTTCCCAACTTTGGTTCTACCACAAGGAAATGATTTAGATAGAAAATTCTCCCATAAGCAAAATCTTCACTTTGCTTGCTTTTTCCAGGAGGAATTGTGGGCTAAGTGGTTAGTAGAGAATAGGCATTCCAGACTTCTTTGATCTGAGACTGGACAGCTAGGTGCCCTTGCATTTAGGTTAGACCCAGCTGCTGGCCATGGAAGTGGCCATGAAGTGAAGGAGGCCAAATGTTGGCAAAGAGCCTGGGAATAGGGACATGAAATTTGTGTCTTAGTAAAACAAGGTGGCTGAATTTCAAGGGATGGACAATATATTAAAAAATCAGGGTTTCACAATGATGTTGCAAGACTCAGGGAATGAATGAAAAGATGTACGATGTTCATGGACTGGAAGACTTCACATTGTCAAGATGGTAATACATCCCAAATTGATGTAAAGATTCAATACAATCCTTATAAAAATCCCAGCTGGATTCCTTGCAGAAATTACTAAGCAGATCCTAAAATTCATAAGGAAAAACAAGTGACCTCAAATAGCTGAAACAACCTTGAAAAGAACAAACTGGGAGGACTTCACTCCCCAATTTCAAATTTCAATACAAAGCTACTATAGTCAAGATGGTGTGGTACTAACATAAGGACAGACATACAGATCGATGGAAAAGAACTGAGAGTCCAGAAATAAACTCTTAAATTTATGGTCAACTAACTTTCAACAAGGATGTCAAGACAATTCAGTGGGATAAGGAATAATATCTTCAACAAATTGTGCTGGGACAACATGCAAAAGAATGGACAGGGCTCCTACCTCACACCATGTAAAAAATTAACTCAAAATGCATTAATGACCTAAATGTAAGAGTTAAAACTATAAAACTCTTAGAAAAAATATGAGTAAAAATTCATGTCCTTAAAATAAGCAAATGTCCAACAATTGATAAATGCATAAACAAAATGCAACATACCCATATGATGGATTATTTGGGAAAAAAATGAAATATTGATACATTCTACAACATGGATGAATCTGGAAAGCATGCTAAGCAAAATAAGCAAGTTACAAAGGACTACATATTGTATGATTCCATTTATATGAACTGTCTGGTACAGGAAAATCTATGGAGACAGAAAATAAATTGATAGTTGCTTGGGAGGTGGTGGGTGGCAGCTGGAGGAAGGTAGAGTGACTGCTAATGGGTTTGGGGTTTCTTTTCAGGGTGAGGAAAACATTCTAATATTGATTGTGTTGAACTTTGCACAGCTCAAACATACTAAAAAAGCCATCGAGTGGCACACTTTAAGTGGACGAACTGTAATGGCATGTGAATATACCTACAAAGCCATTAAAACATAAATAGATAGATAGATAAATCAACAGAGAGATGGAGAAAGTAGATTCGGGGGTGAATCTCAGTTTGGGGAGGCTCAGGAAGATGGATGGAAGCAAAGCAGAGCTCTTCAAGGACTCATTACTTAGCAGGAATGACAGACACAGGTGCCTAAGAGCCTAAGAGACCTTAGCAAAAGCCTGAAACCCAGTCATGAGAACGGAGGTGCCAAGTGGGAACAGAGCCCACAAGCCAGGCTGACTTGGCACCATGTCCTCCATAAGACATCTGGACCAGGGTCAGGATGGCTTTCACGACTGGGGTGCAGCCGAGCTCCCAAGGGGGTTCAAGTGGATGTAGCTGTTAGGAGTGGAGGTGAGAGGGTGGAGGAGCCAGACGCTGGCAGTGTTAGCTCTGTGTTGGACACCAGGCCTTTTAAGCAAGGGTGGGGGAGATGGTGCAACAGACAGGTGGCAGGCAGCTCAGCACATCTTTCTCATGTGGCAGAGACACAGGCTTCCTGTCCTGGGCTCTGTGGTGTGGGTATCAGCCAGCACACTCCATAGGCATTGACCCAGAGTCTCTCAGCACTCCCTGTAGACCCTGGGGAGGACTTGGGGGCTCCTGGACTAGCAGGTGTCTTGAAGGCATTCCTCACTGTTGGGTCCAGCAAGCCCAGGGTGAATTGCCAGGGTCAGTGCCTGGCCAGGAATCCTGCTGCTGACCTGAATGCCCATACATTGCTATCGCCAGGCATTCATTGTGTTCATTACCCTGCCTGCCCCAACCTAGGTCTGCACATTAGCTCATCACCTCCAGTGACTCAGACTGGATTTAAAATGCTAAGCATGACCTGTCATTAGCAGCACCCTCTTGAGTGAGACAGAAAAGGAGGGCTCCTCTTGCTCACCTCTCCCCTCCTCTCCACTTTCCCAGGCCCCTCCCCTTAGAGAGGCAAGTATACCCCCTCTGCATGCTCCAGACCCCAGGACCAGTCCAGTGATGACAGAAAGCCCCAAACACCAACTCCCTCATCAGCTCATCACAGACGAGGAAACAGAGGGTCAGAGAGGTGGAGTAAGTGGTTCATAACCCCAGAGTCAGGAGGAGTCAGAACCACACCCTCCACCACAGGCCACAGCAGCAGGGACTGGCCCCCCCTGCCCACGAGAGCTGACCTACAGCTGCAGACCCCTTGGCCCTTCCTCAGCCACAGCCCTGTCCCTCACTCTGGGTGCCTGGCTGGTGCCTCTGACCTGCACTGTAATCACAGTGAGCAGGAGAAACGATGAGGACAGAGCTGGGGGTATGCGTACATCCAGAGGAAGCTCCGTGGATCTGCAGTGGCACCAGTGACACCCTAGGGTCCGAGGTCAAAGCCTGCTGCTGCACAAAGCCAAGTGGCAGCCTGGCTGTGCCAGGGAAGCTGGAAGACGCCTGAGGCTCTGCTCTGTGTTGGCTGGGGGTGATCACCAGCAGAGCTCATGGGCTGGCTCTAAGTGACGATGAGCTGATGTGAGGTCTGCCACTGGCTAAGCAACCAGGCCTAGATAGCAGAAGGAAAGAAATGCAAGAAAGTGGACTGAGGGCTTTTAAGCCTTAGCATTAAACCAATAGTGCAGCTAAGTCCCCTATGGAGGGGTATTCCTAGAAGGACTGATATTCACCTTGGCCTCTGAGTTCACCCAAGAAGTCTGGAAGCAAAAGGGGCACCCTCTAAAGGCAGTGATCCAGTTTAGGCTCCTACCACACAGAAGACCTAGTGGCAAGTATCCCAAGTACAGCTGGTCCCAAGAAAGGGTCCTGTGGCTCTGTTCTCTGCATCAGTGTTTACCAGCCCACATGGTGAGTTCCTAGGCAGGCTGGAAGAAATGATACTGAAGGGAAATGCATAGAAATGCATAGGAATGAGACCTTGATTGGCATGTCTCTGATGCCAAGGAGGAAGAACAGAGGGAACTGACTGAGTAGAAAGGCACCCAGGCTGGGTCTCCTCACACAGTGGAGAAAGGAGGCCTTCCAGATGGGTTGGAATGGGCCAGGAGGAGGGCAGGCTTTAAGCTCTGGGACCAGTCTTAGGGGCAAAGTACCCACTGCAGGGTTCTTGGTGGCCCCTTGCTAGGGAAGTGGGGAAGTGGCCATGCATACATGGACATGGGCCTCCAGGAGGTGTGGTGACTCCAGAAACAGATGCTCACCCATTCATTTATTTGTTCATCAAAAAAATGATCCACTCAAGTCCTACTGGCCAGGGCAGGGGAATGAAATGAGAGGTGTTAGCAGACAAGGTCCTTGCTGTCCTGAAGCTGATAATCTAGCAAGGGAAATGCATTAATCAAAGCGTCACAGGCAGAAATGCACTATCACAAAGGGAGCTTCTATGAGGGAAAACAACGCAAGGCTAAAAATCTAGTATGTAACAAGGGGATGTGGCCAGTGGGCTCAGAGAAACCGTCCCCCAGGAAAGGACACTAAGGTGAAGGCTGAAGGGCTTGGCTGAGCTGAGGAGAGGAAGCGGGTAACAGTCCCAAGCCCAGAGGCAGCCAGCATGGTCGCAATGACCTTGTGAAGGAGGGAGCAGGATGTGCTGGACTGTATTCAAAGATGGCAGCAACAATTGCACCCACGCTCCTTGGCAATGTGACTTTTGTTTCTATAAAAAGGCTGAACCTATTTCCCCTCTCCTTGAATCTGGGCTGATCTTATGACTTGCACTGATTAATAGAATGCAGAAGTGACGTCTCACACAACCCAAGACTAGGCCTCAGAGGCTTCGCAGCTTGGACTCTCTTCCTCTTGGAATTCTGAGCCCACGATACCGTAAGGAAGCTGAGAATAAAAGACAGTGAAGCAGTAGAGGTCCATCTATTCCAGGCGTCATGGCTGAAGGCCAATGCATGGGAGTGAGGCCATGGGAGACCAGACACCCCCAAGACAACCCACCAATGGGATGCCGGTGCGTGCGGGAGCACAGCCAGCCCCACACGGAGCAGAAGAAACACCCGCTGACCCCAGCCCGAACTTCCAAACTGCAGAATCTTAACCAAATCAATTGTTGTTTAGGCCGCTAAATTTAGGCTTACACAGCAATAGGTAAGTGACACACAGAAGATACTCAAAGAGCTGAAAGAATAGCCATGTGGCTGGAACGCAGACAATGCATTCAGAAAGCAGGGATGGAAGAGAGAAGAGGAGTGGAAAACACTGGAGAGGTAGGCAGGGTCCACACTGGGCCACGGCCTGGAGGTCCTGTTAAAAAAAAATTGACCTTTGTTCTAAATGAAAAGTCACTGAAGGATTTGGGCTTGAAAAGGTCGCTCTGGCTGAAGTGTGGGGAACAGAGTGGTAGCGTGAAGAGGGCAGATGGAGAAAACAAGAAGGTCTTGCTATTTTTCAGGGAAGAAGAGTTGAAAGCTTTAGCACAGCAACAAAACAGAGATGTGTGCAGATGTGAGGGATTTTTTTCTCTTTTGACAGAGTCAAAGAGAGTGGCGTGATCTCAGCTCACTGCAACTTCCGCCTCCCAGGTTCAAGCAGTTTTCCTGCCTCAGCCTCCTGAGTAGCTGGGATGACAGGCGTGTGCCACCATGACTGACTGATTGTTGTATTTTTAGTAGAGATGGAGTTTCGCCATGTTGGCCAGGCTGGTCTCGAACTCCTGACCTCAAGTGATCCACCCACCTCGGCGCCCAAAGTGCTGAGATTACAGGCATGAGCCACTGTGCCTGGCCGAAGGATTTTTAATAGGCAAAATCATCGATAATGAATTGGATATAGCTGGGAAGGAGAATGAAGCTATGAATGACTCCTAACTTTCTTGCTTAGCCACTGGATGTGCTGAAGCTTCATTCACTGGGCCAAAAAGCCTGCCTAAACCTACCCAGGCCTCTGGAATATGGGAGGGATGAGGCAAAGAAAACCATCGCAAGACTCTGGGGGCTGGGAAGTCTTAGGCAGGACACTGACAGTTGATGGTCCTGGAAGAAGAGGACACGATGGGAGATGAGTGTCAATGGGTGGGATTGATTTTCATCATTTTGGAGAGTCTTCAGGGTCACGTTGTTTTAATTACATCTTTTGAAACGTGTTTCATTCATACATTCGACTTTCTCGTTTAATAAACACTTTCACTAGACCCAGCACAGTGGCATATGACTGGAATCCCAGCAATTTGGGAGGCTGAGGCAGGAGGATTACTTGAGGCCAGGAGTTCAAAACCAGCCTGGACAACATGGTGAGACCCAGCCTCTACAAAAAAGAATTAATTAGCCAGGTGTGGTGGCACATGCTGGTGGTCTCATCCACTCAGGAGACCGAGACAGGAGGATCACTTGAGCCCATGAATTCAAGGCTTCAGTGAGCTATGATGATGGCACCACACTCCAGCCTGGGTGACAGAACAAGACTCAGTCAATCCATCCATCCATCCATCCCTCCCTCCCTCCATCCAATGAAATAAAATTACAAACACATGGATCCCACCCCAGCCTTATAAATCACATTCCCCAGGGGTGAAGTTGAGGCACCTGGGGGTATGCAAAAAGGCCCCCCATGGGATTGAGATGTGTAGCCACATTTGGGAGCCACTAGCTTAGAAGGCATTTAGTATCATTTCCAGGGCTATGATCTGACGACTCAATTTTACAGAAGCTGAAAGAATTTAAGCAGAGTCTGTGCCCTGCTGCAGCCTGGGCAGCTGGATAGTAGTTTCAGGGACCCCAGGAAGAGCCATGGCCAACAAATGAGCATGTAGGGTGCCAGGTACTGCCCAGGCCACCTGCTCCCCCGGGCACCTGTCACCAACTAGCCTAGGCAGCCAGGGAGGAAAGCAGTGGGGGGGGTTGAATCCCCTGCTATGGTAGAAGGGGCCAAGCCATCAAAGCCAGCATGACTGGTTCATTTATATTAGCTATTCTCATAGGCCATGGGCTCCAAACATTTTTGATGTTTCAAAATGTAAAGCATACTTTTTCCAATATGTTTACTTTAGTCATTTTCAGTACATGCACAGAGTACCATGCTAATATATTTCACACATGAAAAATGTATAGATATATAGAAATCCAAAAATTACATTAAAATATGAGTGCTAATATATTCCTCTTCTACCTCTAATGGTCCACATCATCTTGTGTACCCCACTTTGGAATCCACTGCCCTAAAAGTGAGGGGGCTGCTCTCACCTCATGTCCTAGAATTCTAATATTCAAGGTCTGGTCTTGTCCTATGACTTTTAGAGGCCAAGAGTTTCTCAGTTTCTCAAAGGCAGCAGGAAGTATCATTCAGGCATAAGTAGGTTTGGAGCCAAAATAATTTGGTGAGAGTTTTCAATTGTGTCATTAGATTGTGAACAGCGGGTGCCCTGATCGTGTGAAAGCCACTTTTCCAGGGTTCTTCAAGGCATTGGCAGGGGGTGGCTCTCTCTTGAAAGAGCCTGCATGCTATTATAGCAGGTGGCCCAGAGTGGAAAGACAGTGTGTCCCCTCTCCTCACAACCCCCGTCACTCAAATTGAGCAAGAAAGCTGCATATCCCAGAAAGAAACCCAGGCACCATCCTCATCACTTCCTCCCTAGGTGCCAGCCAATCCATCACCAAGTCCTGCAGATGATGCCTCTTCACTATGGCTCACCTGCATCCACTTCCTTTCACATCCACTATGACCACCAGATCATTTCCTCCTCCCTCATCACTCTGGTCCAAGATACAACCATCTCCCACCTGACCTCCACTCAGCAGCCAGGTGGAACTGATCATTCCACGGCCCCGCAAACTTCAATGGCTCCCACCACTCTGGAAATAAATCCTCAATCTTCATGTGGCCTTCAAAGCCTCCCCCTGCAGCCTCATCTCTGCAGCTCCCCCCAACCCCATGATGTTTCCTTTTATCCTTCCCTGTGCCCTATTCCTGCCTGGGACACTCCTCTCCCATCTGCCTAGTTAACTCCTAATCAGACTTTGGCCTTCAGCTCCATCACTACTTACTCAAGGAAGCCCCAGATAAAAGCAGATTTCCCTATGACATGCTAGCATAGTGCTTATCACAGTTGTAATTTTATGAGGCTGCCAGCATGTGAGTGGGAAAAAAGAATTACTTTCTTCCTTCTGTACTAGGCTGTTAGCTCCATAAGGACAGAACTCTGTCATCCTACGTCCCCACTGACCAGCACTGTGCCTGAAACATAAGTAAGTACCCAATGAGTTCTCAGTTCTTAATGAATGAATGTGTGCAGGAAAGAATTTAGGAATGTTTTCTAGACCATGGAAGACAGACAGTTGCAGATCAGATCTGAACCACTTCTGGGTAAGAATGAATGGAGAGGGACTGGAGGGAGGAAGTCCAGGGAGTAAGCAGGGAAAACATCTGGAGAGGGGGGTCTATGATGTGGGAAAGAGAAACAAAATAAAGAAAGGAAAAGGAAATAGGCTAGAAGGTGCAATATGCGAGGCAGAGAAAGTTGAAGTAGGTCAGCCAAGGGCCCTTATAGAACTCAACAGCAGCTAGATCTGAGTCTCTTCCCAACCTCTCTATCCACAAACCCAGAACCGCCCTGGGGCTTCTAAGAATGCTGTTCCCCGGCACCCCTTCTGGTGATGCAGATCCATCCTACAGCATGTCAGTACCAGCCAGCCCAGCCCTCCCTGGAATCGGTGGGGAGGTGTCCTCCAGCAGCAGCTGAGATACACCCAAGAAAGGTGAATCATTTCACTCTCTAGGGGGAAAGGCTGCTGGCTGCACGTCTCCCAGAACTTACACACAGGCATTCTCCCCTGGAACTATTTTCTCCTCTGTAAATGTCAGGGGGCTCTCTCTGAGGTTTCCTTCAGCTCTGGCGTCTCAAGAGACCAGGACTGTGGTCTCTGCTAACAGAAAATAGCAGCTTGCAGAGGCTGCCTACCCCGGTGTTGACTTCCTTGAGGAATAATCTGGAGACTGCCAGGAATTCCCCAACTAATGAGTTTAGGAATGTTTTCTAGACCACAGAAGACAGACAGTACCGATCAGATCTGAACCACTGCAGGTTATACCAATACGTCGTTTAATTTGTGCAAAACTCCCTTCTAGGTAGCAGAAAGAAGTTTTGGAATCTTTTTCTTTGATTTTTTTTTTTTCAAGAGAGACAGGATCTCACTCTGTCTCCCAGGCTGGAGTGCAGTGGCATGACTATATCTCATGGTAACCTTAAACTCCTGAGCTTAAGCAATCTTCCTGCCCCAGCCTCCTGAGTAGCTCAGACCACAGCTGAACACCACCACTTCTAATTTTTAAATATTTTGTAGGCTGGGCGCAGTGGCTGACACCTGTATCCCAGCACTTTGGGAGGCTGAGGCAGTCAGGTCACAAGGTCAGAAGTTTGAGACCAGCCTGGCCAACATAGTGAAACCCTGTCTCTACTAAAAATACAAAAAATTAGCTGGGTGTGGTGGCGGGCGCCTATAATCCCAGCTACTTGGGAGGCTGAGGAAGGAGAATTGCTTGAACTTGGGAGGTGGAGGTTGCAGTGAGCCAAGACTGCATCACTGCACTCCAGCCCAGGTGACAGTGCAAGACTCTGTCTTCAAAAAAAAAAAAAATATATATATATATATATATGTATACACACACACACACACACATAAACACACATACACACACAAATATAAAACATATATTATATATTTACATATATATTTTGTAGACACAGGGGTCTCCCTGTGTTGCCCAGGTTGGTCCTGAACTCCTGGTCTCAAGTCATTCTCCTGCCTTGTCCTCCCAGAGTGCTGGGATAACAGGCATAAGCCACTGTGCTGGGCTCTTCCTTTGATTCTATTATCAGTAGTAGGAGTTGGCTTTCTCTTGGAGGCCATTTTCCGTGCCCTACAAGACAAGTACCACCACTTCCCAAGAGGTTAAGATGAGCAGAGTTAAGATGCTGCAGAGCTATAACCCCAGCTACTCTGCAGGCGGAAGTGGGAGGACCACTTGAGCCCAGAAGTTCAAGGCTGCAGAGAGCTGTGACTGCAGCACTTCACTGCAACCTGGGAAATAGAGTTAGACCTTGAAAAAATAAAGGAAAGGAAATATAGGAATGGAAAAAGGGAGGGGGAGGGGAGGGGTGGGGAGGGAGAAAAGAAAAGAATGCAAGCAAGGAAGGAAGAAGGAATGAAAAGAAAGAAGGAAAGAAAGAAAGAGAAAGAGAGAAAAGAAAATTAAAAAGAAAAGAAAAAAGAAACAGTCCTCTCCCAGACGTCCAAGACTGCCTCTGAAGTGCATGTGGGGACTCTGCCTTCAGAGAGTGACCAGCACCCTCCCTCCGATATTCTCCTCTCTGCTCCTTTATCCTCCCTTCAGGGTCTGATGAAGCTGTTACATATGGCTCTGATGACAGCCATGGATGTCCCACTGTCCATCTCAGGAGCCTGCTCTGCAGCCCCCGGTCACCCAGTAACTAGGCAACTTCCTGCTAACCAAGGCTGAGCCCTCTGAGCTCTAACGTCTTACAGCAAATAGTCCCCAACCTTTTTGGCACTGGGAGCCATTTTTATGGAAGACAATTTTTCCGTGGACTGGGTGGAGCGGGGATGGTTTTGGGATGATTCATGTGCATTCCATTTCTTGTGCTCTTTATTTCTGTTATCATTATATCATAATATATAACGAAATAATTCTACAACTCACCATCACATGGAATCAGTGGGAGCCCTCAGTTTATTTTCCTGCAACTAGATGGCCCCATCTGGGGGTGATGGGAGACAGTGACAGATCATCAGGCATTAGATTCTCATCAGGAGCCCACAGCCTCAATCCCTTGTATGTGCAGTTCACGATAGGGTGTGTGCTCCTATGAGACTCTAATGCTGCTGCTGATCTGACAGGGGGCGGATCTTAGGTTGTCATGCTCGCTCAAGTGCCAATCACCTCTTGCTGTGTGGCCCAGTTCCCCAGTGCTGGTCTGTGGCCTGGAGGTTGGGAATCCCTGTCTTATAGGACACGACTGTTCCCTTCACAAGCATGTTTGGCTTTTCTCCCTATGAGAGTGACAAGTTCTGGAATTCCAATGGGAGAATTCCAAGGGAGCTGGCAGGTCAGCCAGCCAGAAAGGGATGCAAAAAATAACATCCTTTTGGCCAGGTGCAGTGGCTCACACCTGTAATCCCAGCACTTTGGGAGGCCGAGGTAGCAGGATCACGAGGGCAGGAATTCGTGACCATCCTGGCCAATGCAGTGAAACCCCATCTGTACTAAAAATACGAAAATGAGCTGGGCATGGTGGCACGTGCCTGTAATCCCAGCTACTCTGGAGGCTGAGACAGGAGAATTGCTTGAACCCGGGAGGTGGAGGTTGCAGTGAGCCGAGATCGCACCACTGCACTCCAGCCTGGGCAACAGAACGATATTCCATCTCAAAAATAAAAGGAAATAAAATAGAAAACAAAATAAAACTCTCTCTGTGAAAGCTGTGGTCTGTCTTCGGAAACTTTCTTCCTGAAAGCACATGCACATAGATACCTGAAGTTAAAAGAGATTTCACCACTGTCTCTTAAAGTAACAGTGAAACAGCAGAAAACCAACATAACTAAGTCCATTTTTGTTTGAGAGACATTTACCCATTATTACATGCGGGCTAGGATAGTTTTAGAGCACTGATATAAAATGCAAAGCAGCAATCAGGAAACTAACTCTGGGATTACAGGGGAAGTAGGTACACCACTGTTTTGCTAGAGATTTACCGGAGCCTTGGGACCTAACAAAGGACGAAGAAGTTCCCAACTACTTTGGACTCTTGCTGTGCCCAGATATCTGTGGTCCTCATTCACCTCTTGATCCCAACCGCTGCATGCAGTTTCCCCATATTCCTCTCCCATAAAACTCTCCAGCCAACCTGAAAAACTTAAGACGGTAATTTAGAATACCAGTTCGCGATTATCTTCTTGGTTTGCTAGCTCTCCAAATAAACCTCCTTTTCTTCCCACCAACCCTTGTCTCTCAAGTCTGGCTTTGGAGGAGCGAGCAGGTGAACTTGGGTTTAGTTATGCTAGGAAAGACAAAAACAGAATTTTCACTAGGTTTTGCCATGTACATTTGGAATACAGGAGACAGAAGTTCATCCCTCTCTGGAAAGGCTGCATAGCGTATTTCCCAACTGTATGTATGACATTCTGGAAAAGGCAAAACTACTGAGACAATGAAAGGATCGGTGGTTGCCAGGCATTGGGGAGAGGGATAGGGATGAATAGGTGGATAGAGAGGGATTCTGGGGCAGTGAAACTACTCTGTATGATACTGTCACGGTGGATCCACGTCATTGTAAATTTGTCTAAACCCACAGAACGTACAACATGAGGAGTGAACCCTGCCATAAACTGTGACTTTGGGTGATGCTATGTCAATGCAGGTTCATTGATTGTAACAAATGCACTACTCTGATGTGGGATGTTAACAATGGGGGAGGCTGTGCAGGTGTTGTGGGGCAGAGCATATATAGGAAATTGGTGTACCTTCTGTTCCATTTTCCTGTGAACCCACAACCTCTCTAAAAAATAAAAATAATAAGTATTAAAAAGCTCAACCCTGAAAAAAGGGTATGTGTGCAGGGAAGTCAGAGAGCCCTGGATTAAGGATTAAGTAATGCTTTGATGGGTCCCTGCGTGTTTGTGACCAGCACCTCCTGACATTCTGGCTCACAGAGATATCTGGGGCCACACAGGCTCCAGCAGCCCCTATAGTGATCTCCTGAGGACAGGTGGGCTTTCCAGAAACCTCAGCTCCGGGAGCCTCATTTGCGTGGACTCTCTTCAAAGCCTGACCTTTGTATCGAATTTTGTGTCTGTCTAGAGCATCTCCCAGGTTGTGGAAGCATCAGACGCCATAGAACCTGAACGCCCTACACTGGGAGCTTCCCTGTTTTTTCCCTCAGGTGAGATGGAGCAGGGATCCCTCTTTGGAACTTGGGGGATCCCCCAAGCATGGATCTAAAGGAAAATCTTGGGTTCCTTCAAGGGAAATTCTAGGCACCTAGCTAGCCCTAAGAAGTCAATGAGCAACTTGATAAACAAGAAGGTGTGGCGATTCCTCAAGGATCTAGAAATAGAAATTCCATTTGACTCAGCAGTCCCATGATTGGGTATATACCCAAAGGATTATAAATTGTTCTATTATAAAGACACACACACACACACGTATGTTCATTGCGGCACTGGCACTGTTTACAATAGAAAAGACTTGGAACCAACCTAAATGCCCACCGATGACAGACTGGATAAAGGAAATGTGGCACATATACTACATGGAATACTATGCAGCCATAAAAAGCAATGAGTTCACGTCCTTTGTAGGGACATGGATGAATCTGGAAACCATCATTCTCAGCAAACTGACACAAGAACAGAAAATCAAATACCACATGTTCTCACTCATAGGTGGGTGTTGAACAATGAAAACACATGGACACAGGGAGGGGAGCATCACACACTGGGGTCTATTGGGGGGTAGGGGAGGGACAGTGGGGGGTGGGGAGGTCAGGGAGCGATAACATGGGGAGAAATGCCAGATACAGGTGACAGGGGGATGAAGGCAGCAAACCACATTGCCATGTGTGTACCTATGCAACAATCCTGCATGATCTGCACATGTACCCCAGAAATTAAAAAAAAAATAAGAAGGTAATAGTGGCTTAAACAATTATCAGGGAAGTTAATCATGAGATGTTCCCTATAGAAACGAAAGATAATAGGCCGGGCGCAGTGGCCCATGCCTGTAATCACAGCACTTTGGGAGGCCCAGGCTGGTGGCTCACTTGAGGTCAGGAGTTCGAGACCAGCCAGGCCAACACTGTGAAACCGTGTCTCTACTAAAAATACAAAAAATTAGCCAGGTGTGGTGGCAGATGCCTGTAGTCCAAGCTACTTGGGAGGCTGAGGCAGGAGAATCGCTTGAACCCGGGAGGTGGAGGTTGCAGTGAGCCAAGATCGTGCCACTGCACTCCAGCCTGGTGACAGAGCGAGACTACGTCTCAAAAAAAAAAAAAAAGTCCTACTTTTTTAGGTCAAACCAATGTATAGTTTCCATGTGTTGATTTACGACTTTGCCTGTAACCTCTGCCTCTCTGCCTTTGAAAACCCTTACCTGCAAGCCATCAGGGAGCTCAGGTCTTAGG